>QODF01000128.1:210032-269460 GCA_024372805.1 Oostethus manadensis
ATAGTGTTGTGCTACAAAGATTAAAACATTTGTTTGGCTATTGAAGCACTTGCTTGCAGTCAATCCGGGCCGTTGATCACAAGTTAATATACTTGGGAGCCAGATGTGGCTCTTTTGATGACCACATATGGCTCTCATAAGTTTTTAAACACCATAACATTTATTTATTTTAATTTAGTTCTTTCTTAAAATATATGCAACATATTTTTCTTTACAACATGGGTGTTCAAAGTGCCATCCGAGTGATTTATTGGCCTGCCGCACAATCTAAAAATATAATCTCACAAAAAACTTCAAGGAAATGTCGAAATTAGCCCAAAAGGTTCTTGAACCCTGCTCTAGCACTAGCCTGACTACCAGCGTAAAGACTACAACGTGACTCCGATTCCATCCATGCATTGATCTTCTTACATTGTCATTCATGAATGGTAGTACCTACACATTATTATACTTTAAATGCGTTTAATAAGCGTGTGAGGCATATTCAACCCGGAGAGGGTTCTGGAGCTGAATCTAACAGTCACTTTTATTGCAAATGTTGATTCGAAATTGGAGGAGTGACAGCGTCAAGCTGGCAGGAGGGTTTGGAGGAGGCGGGAGTCAGCCACATGCCAAAAATAGTTTTATTTTTTATTTTTTTGCAATTCCCTGGTGGTCAAAGGACGTAACACCCACAAAAAGCTGGGATCCCCTGTAATCTGATTTTAATTTGGATCTGTCCTGTTAATGATTATAATCTTTACTTTACAAGCACTCTCTATTTATAGCCTTTTGTTGTCTTCTGGCAGATGTGCAACCAGATACTGGAGAAAAGGAAATGTTACTACAGCGAGAAATGCACCTTTGCTCACAGCAAAGAGGAAAAGGACATGTGGATGTACATGAAGAACCAAAACGGTAAGTCAACTAAAGCGGAACAGTTGATAACAAAATGGTGTTCTTGCGCTTTGGTGGGTTCTTGTTTACCAGTTTAAACTGGTGTTTCACTCAGTGCCACAAACGTGTAAAATAAGGCGGGACATTTGCAGTAGTAAATGCAACATAAGGAAATGGGAGAGTTTAAATCAGGGGAGTCCAAACTTTTTCCACCGAGGGTCACATACTGAAAAATGCCAGAATGCAAGGTCCGCTTGGATATTTTGTGAACCAACACATGTAGTAGTAATAATATAATTAATATTAATATTGGTCTTTGCTCTTTTTCCTGGTTTGTTTTTCTTTTTTTCCCCAAATAGTTCAACTTTCTTCCTAAATAAACCTTGTAAGTGTTATTTTTTGTAATATTAGGACATTATTCCCATAATATTACAAATTTTTCCCCAACTAAATTTTCCAAAAATTACAACATTGACTTAAAAAAACATTTTTGATTGATATTTCAACTCTATGGTACAAAAATAAATTATTTTTTGTGAAATTTTGAATTTTGAACTTTTTACCGTAAAATTGCGACGTATTTTCTTGACATTTTTCTCTATATTTTATTAAAATTACAGCTTTTTTGCATTTCTTCTTCTTTTTATTTACTTCCCAGCTGTTTCAACTTTGTTGTTGTAGAACTCTCTTCATGTATTTATGACTTACTTGGACTTTTTTCTTGTAACATTAAAACTCTCTTCAAAATAATTTTTGCCAAAAAACTTTTTTTGTAACTTTGTTTTTGTTTTTCAAAACACGACTTTAAAACATGTATTTTTTCATTATTATTATTAGTATTATTATTATTATTATTATTTCTGCTACTAAAATGACATCATTTGTGTAATATTACAGGGTTATTGTCATGAAATTATACATTTTCTTAGTAGATTACAGCTTTTCTTTTTCCTTATTATTGTTACTTGTAAAATTACTGCTGATTTATCATTTTTGCTGTTTATTTTCCCTTTATTATGATTTTTTTTTAATAAATAAATAAAAATGCAAATGGACGCCCCCGGTCTAAACTTAAAATAGGTGTGCGCCGCCTTCGTTCCAAACACCTTTGGGATGAAGGCGGCACGCTCATTGGTGAGTGTGTGCATGACATTGAACCATGTCTACGTGTTCATACTTGTAGTCCGGGACATGCAGCAAATGTACGACATGTGGCTGATATTAAGCGCCCACAATCGTCAAGCAGACGGCGCCGTGCTCACCAAATCTGTTGCAGAGGAGAACTACATCACCATGCCAACCGACAACGCTGAGCCAATGGTGGGTCATACACGTGCGAGGACGAGCGTGCCCAGTTCGAATCGTAGATAGTGATTTGTGATTGTTGCCGACGTCCTCAAGCAAGGTGATGACAGCCGTGCATTTATTTTTATTTTTTACATTTTAGAGTGGCTTCTACTGTCGTCTTTGCGGGAAGCACAGCAACGGTGAGCGACAGTGGCAGCAGCACATCTCCACCCTGAAGCACAGGGAACGCGTGTTCAGCTGCGAGGGAGAAGACGAGACTTTGACGTGGGGGTACCGCTTCCCCGGCTCCTGCTTCCAGCTCTGCTCCCAGTAAGACAACACTGTCGCTGCAGCAGATTTATGTGGAAATGCAGTCAGTATTGTGCTATCAGATGGTCAGTTTTTCCACTTTTGGATAAATGCCTTTTAATCATGGAAAGATGTTTACCTTCACAGTGGATGTTCACATTTGGAGGGTTTAGTTTGTATACAACATCCTTACTTAATATAGTAATGCCTTGTTTATCGCAGTTGATTGGTTCCAAACCCGACCGAGGTAAGTAAGTTTACACAAAGTAGGATTTTTTTATTTATAAATTCAATATTTGTTAGTTAGAAGCATAGAAAACCTGTTAACAATATTCCAAGTGCTGTTTTTGGCATTACTAGAACCCTCCAGACATGAATAACACCCCTATAGTCACATTTACTTGTATTACCCAATATAGAAGACATCCATCCATCTATTTTGTATGCCGCTGGTCTTCACAAGGGTCGAGGGGTATGCTGGAGCCTATCCTAGCTGACTATGGGCGAGAGGCGGCGTACACCCTGGACTATAGTAGACATAATACGGAAACAACTCGCCCGGTGTGTGGGTGTAATATAGTGTATGTATATATGTATGTATGTATGTATATATGTGCGTGTGTGTGCGCGCGCTTCTTTTTGATTTTTCTGTATACGGCCTTTGGTCGAAAAACTTGGGACCCCCCCCCCCCCATTTAATATGATAACAATAGAATTTTTCTTTATTTCAGGTTTTAATTTGTGGTGCTTGCTTACAATTACATTTTATGGTAATGTGTTTTTTTTTTTTATGTCAACAACTGGTTAATTCTTGTTTTTGTTAATGTTGTCAGTTTGGAAGGTGGCTGCCGTGATGGGGCCAGTTGTGACTACGCCCACAGTGCGGAGGAGCTGCAGGAGTGGATTGAGAGGCGGGACATCCTGCGCCAGAGGTTGGCCAAAGCGAGGGAAGACATGCTCATCATGCCCGATGAGTTTGACTTTGGGAAGTACAACTTTCTACTTCAAGAGTCCGACAAAAAAACACAAAAGAACTGAGATAAATAATATAATTTATTGTTGGTGTGTGGCAGATGCAGTATTTTATTTCTGATTTCTGTGTGCCTTTTAATTTTTCTATATCGCTCATGTAGTCCAAAAAAAGAAAGTTCAAAGATGATACATGATACAAGTACTTCTATCCAGGTTGTACCGTATCAACATTCAGTGCAAATTAAAACAGTTGGGCACTCAAAAACATTGTTTTGATTGGCAGAACTGTGTTTACTCTTTTAATTCTTATTTAGTATAAATTACCTTTTGATGAAATGATTCTTTACCCTCACATATAATTTTAAGGATGCAACATTTGGTTGAGAACACAGGCATTAAACTCTAGACCCCAGTGCCAGATGAAGTGTTTCATGTAGAATAGAACGCCTACATTTCTGATATATAATAATTAGGGGTGTCACGAGACAATACATGAGCTTGGGTCTAAGAGAACGAGATTTTAACGTTATTTTTAGGAAAAGCACAATGGAAAAAAATGAAATTATAATGCAATCTACGAATTTGATTTCTACTAAGTTACTTTGCACGGCTCCCTACGGGGCTACACTCTGTGTGTGTGTGTGTGTGTGTGTGCGTGTGCGTGCGTGACAACAGGGCTCATTCCGTTATTGCCGTTGTTGTATGGAACATACGTATGCGCCAAGGTGCTGAAACCAATGCACAGAGTGAGCCCTCGACCTGCCTGTTATGTGAGGGAAAACTATTGAGGCCGGCAAAATGATCCAGGTAATTTTCATTTACTGTGTGATTAGATAGGCTTTATTAATTTCTAGAGGTTAGGAAATAAAAAAAAAATAAGAGTAAGAATAAATAAACACGAAACATAACACTTCAAATTTGTAGTGCAATAATAAGTTAATAAATCCAGTCCTGTTTGTGTTTATCGCTCCTCCTCTGTTGTGTTGAAAAGCTGCACAACACTCGGGAGGAATGAACTGTCGGTGGAGCAGGACAGTGATAGTAATCTGCCACTAAAATTGCTCTTCTGTTGGGAGGTGATGCGGGTTGTGCATGATGTCCTTTTGCTCTGCCACAAATGTTGGCTGGTCCAGCTCAGTGCCAATGACAGAAGCTGCCATCCTCACCAGTTTGTCCAGGCGCAAAAGACTGAACGAGAAATCGTGTCATGTTTTAATCTTGTGACGCCCCTAATAATAATAATTATTATTATATGTATTTTATCTTATTGCAGTTTTGCTGCTGGGGAAGTGCATTCTATTCATAAATGTCCCCATTTAAACACCTACTAACCAATTATAAATTATAGCAATATGTCCTTAATGGAGACTAAGGGCATTCCTCTTAGTTTAGNATGTTGTCAGTTTGGAAGGTGGCTGCCGTGATGGGGCCAGTTGTGACTACGCCCACAGTGCGGAGGAGCTGCAGGAGTGGATTGAGAGGCGGGACATCCTGCGCCAGAGGTTGGCCAAAGCGAGGGAAGACATGCTCATCATGCCCGATGAGTTTGACTTTGGGAAGTACAACTTTCTACTTCAAGAGTCCGACAAAAAAACACAAAAGAACTGAGATAAATAATATAATTTATTGTTGGTGTGTGGCAGATGCAGTATTTTATTTCTGATTTCTGTGTGCCTTTTAATTTTTCTATATCGCTCATGTAGTCCAAAAAAAGAAAGTTCAAAGATGATACATGATACAAGTACTTCTATCCAGGTTGTACCGTATCAACATTCAGTGCAAATTAAAACAGTTGGGCACTCAAAAACATTGTTTTGATTGGCAGAACTGTGTTTACTCTTTTAATTCTTATTTAGTATAAATTACCTTTTGATGAAATGATTCTTTACCCTCACATATAATTTTAAGGATGCAACATTTGGTTGAGAACACAGGCATTAAACTCTAGACCCCAGTGCCAGATGAAGTGTTTCATGTAGAATAGAACGCCTACATTTCTGATATATAATAATTAGGGGTGTCACGAGACAATACATGAGCTTGGGTCTAAGAGAACGAGATTTTAACGTTATTTTTAGGAAAAGCACAATGGAAAAAAATGAAATTATAATGCAATCTACGAATTTGATTTCTACTAAGTTACTTTGCACGGCTCCCTACGAGGCTACACTCTGTGTGTGTGTGTGTGTGTGTGTGTGTGTGTGTGTGTGTGTGTGTGTGTGTGTGGTGGTGCGTGTGTGTGTGCGCGCAGGTGCGTGCGTGACAACAGGGCTCATTCCGTTATTGCCGTTGTTGTATGGAACATACGTATGCGCCAAGGTGCTGAAACCAATGCACAGAGTGAGCCCTCGACCTGCCTGTTATGTGAGGGAAAACTATTGAGGCCGGCAAAATGATCCAGGTAATTTTCATTTACTGTGTGATTAGATAGGCTTTATTAATTTCTAGAGGTTAGGAAATAAAACAAAATAAGAGTAAGAATAAATAAACACGAAACATAACACTTCAAATTTGTAGTCCAATAATAAGTTAATAAATCCAGTCCTGTTTGTGTTTATCGCTCCTCCTCTGTTGTGTTGAAAAGCTGCACAACACTCGGGAGGAATGAACTGTCGGTGGAGCAGGACAGTGATAGTAATCTGCCACTAAAATTGCTCTTCTGTTGGGAGGTGATGCGGGTTGTGCATGATGTCCTTTTGCTCTGCCACAAATGTTGGCTGGTCCAGCTCAGTGCCAATGACAGAAGCTGCCATCCTCACCAGTTTGTCCAGGCGCAAAAGACTGAACGAGAAATCGTGTCATGTTTTAATCTTGTGACGCCCCTAATAATAATAATTATTATTATATGTATTTTATCTTATTGCAGTTTTGCTGCTGGGGAAGTGCATTCTATTCATAAATGTCCCCATTTAAACACCTACTAACCAATTATAAATTATAGCAATATGTCCTTAATGGAGACTAAGGGCATTCCTCTTAGTTTAGTGAAAGACTACTATTAATGTCCTGCTCCACTGAAAGACTACGAAGATTATTCCTCCCCCACGCAATGCGGCTTTAACACAACAGAAGGGGAGTGATAAAACACATACAGAACATTTTTTTAACCTAATTATGTATTATTGCATTACATATTTGAAGTGTTATGTTTTGAATTTTATTCTATTTTCTTATGTCTTCTGCCTTGACTTGATTGTTTTATGTTGTGATTAATTGTTTAAGTTTATTACATTTTTGCAGAGCTGCCTGAACATGTTTTTTTTCTTGGAAATTAATAAAGTATCTTTTTTGTTTAAGTTGACGCTATAAAGAAGTCACTTCATTTTTCCCCCCTACGAATCACATAGTAGCAGTACGTACATGGGTCGCTAGGCGGCGCATGCGCACCTTCCTCCCACACAGCCATCTCTCTCACCACGTGCGGCCGTGCGTGCAGTTAAAATGTGCTGGAGCAAACCATGTGTCCGAGTAGGCGTGTTGTTCTTCTATTTAGAGCCCGTTCTCCGATTTGTAATTGGCCACGCGGCGAGACTGACAGGGGGCCTCTTCAAATCAAGCACCTTGGGGGGCGTGGCTTTGCGGGTGTTGAGCATACAAGTTGTCCGGGCACATGCAGGCGTCCCCGTGACGTGCCGTACTGCAAAGTTGCTTGCAAGTGTTCAGCTGAGAGCAAACAAACGCGCACATTGTCAGTCAGGCAACATGTCGACATACAATCACATCTTTGGAGACAGGGGAGAAGTTCCTGATCTCATCAGATCATTGGCTGAGTACCCATTATCTTTTCCCGCGTTTGATGACAATGGTAAGTAGGAATAGTCTCTTATTTACTTTATTGTGTTTAGTTGTTGACATGTTTAGTCAAGAGCTGATAGTAGTAGACGGTTGTCAAAAATTGTAGAGCATGTTTTTGGGATGTTCATTTTCCCCTGCAGTAAGATGAACATACACCTCACGGTTCTCTGCATTTCTAGTTATTTTCTTGAGTTGTATAGAGTTCAACTGCGACGCACGACATTTTACAGACGTACTTTAATTGTTCATCGTCGCTGGGATGCTATAATTTGTCATGCGCGTAGACTCAACACGGTTATACTTCAGTCAGCGCATGTTTTCTGAGTGAATAAATTGAAACGTAAGTTTCCCATAACAATGAAAACGCCCCCTGCTGGCTAAGAGAGCGAATGCAGGTTTTGAAGGTACGAACCATCTTTCCTGTCCTCCATTTGAGTTCTGTCAGGGCTGCATACATTTCTTTTTTTTTTTTTCAATTACTTATTTTATTACAAATACTACCAGGTTTCGTCATTGGTTTTGTGTTATTAATTTGCTTGGATTCACTTATGCATATTCTTGTTTTGATGTGACCATGTTTGACCGCTAGAGGGCAGGGTTTGACATGTACAAAAGCAAACGTGTTCCTACTCGTGTTTTATCAACAAACCGGTTTGTTGTTTTGGTAGTGACTTCGACTTACTTACTAAAAAGGGGTCATTCTGCTCATATCTTGCACTGCAGTATAAATACGCGTCAAATTGCATGCATTTGCGTCCTGCTTCCAAGTTGTGCAGCACAGTTTAAGGGATTAATCGTGCAACAATCAGGTGTTTGCGTGTTTAAAGTGCGTGTTTAAATGAGTTTGTCAAAAAGATGGCTTATGTCGACTTGGACCAGTCTGTGTGGACAACAAACACACAATGCTGGTGTTGTTACGGCGTGGCCATGTGCATTTCTAACACAATGACGGTTACATCTAAAATATTCTGGCAGACAACACTGCGGTGTAAGGAGATTGGGTGCTGGGAAACGTGAAGACCATCTGAGCTTTGTGAGAATTTGATGAGTGGAGGTTTTCAGTGCATCAAAAAAAAAAAAACAACCGCAGTGTGTTTCTTCAGTTTTGTATTTACGTCAGAAAAAAATGTGTCTGGCGTAAATTTGACGCGAGATGTCAGCTGCTGTTTGATGAAATAATTATTTGTTAAGGAATAAATAATATATGTGTACAATGATGCCTTGCACAAAGTATGCGCAGCTGGCCTCTGGCCGCACGTGCCAAAAGAGACTCCAGGCCGCGCCCCAACAAGCACAAACCACGCCCCCTATCCAGCTTGTACTTGCACGTGAGCGGGTATGGGAGGGGGCACGTGTTCTGCCACGAGTGTCCTCGCGACTGGGCTGAAGGCGAGCTCGTGCGGCACCAATGTACCTTTTCTTTCTTTTTGCTTTGTAGACATAATGTGACGGCTTGAGACTTTATAGCTTGCGGCTCAGTTTTGTGGTCATTATTATTATTATTTTTTTAATACGTAGACTGAACACTTATTGAAAACGAAGAGGTCAAGACAGCCGTACACAGTGCGGCATTCACATGACCGAATAAGCAGCCAATCAGCTTCTACTATAGGTCATTGGGCGGGATTTTTTCTCATGAACATCCAATAAGCGATCCAAACGGGTACGGAGAACACAAAGGACAGCCATGCATTTTCCGCATCTTGGTGCGACAGTATCCACACAGGGGGGGCTAGAACGTGACAGGAGCGATTACAATAAGCGTTTAGGTCAGTCTTTCTCCGAGGAGGCTCACTCTGTCTAATATTTCACCCGGAGCTCTGCGGCGAACAATGCCTGGTGAAGCCGCGCTGGCTGTCGACCCAGCAGCTAAACCGAAGTCTTTCCCGTTTGTGATCAAGAAGATAATGGACATCCCGCCTCCCAACATCCTAGAGGAAGGCGACGACGGTAAGGCGTTCATGGCGGCGGTTTTGCTCCTATTCGGTGCGACCGCGAAATGGAAAAGAACAAAAAGTTCCAAGTGCGGTTCGGCACACCCCGCGGCGAAGCATGTAGTACATGTTTCTCCCATGATGCTTGCAATGCGAGGTCCTGTCACGTGCCCACATTTTGGGGTTCGGACACCTCCATTGTCATTTTGACGTTGACCGATCTCAGTCGTTACTGAAATCAATTGAACACCTATTTCGTCTTGTCCTGAATCCAGATATCGAGAAGGAGAAGCTGGGCTCAGCTGAGGATGTGGAGGTGGGCGGTGCTGGAGCAGGCAGTGCTGGTGGAGCTTCAAGAGGAGGCAGTGGTGGCAGCGGCGGGGGCGTGTCAGCTTCTTTGACCCCAGCCATATGGGATAAGACCATCCCCTATGATGGAGAGACCTTCCACCTGGAGTACATGGACCTGGATGAGTTTCTGCTGGAGAACGGGATCCCAGTGAGCCTGGAGGACGAGGAACTGCAGAAGACGCTGACCCCAGTGGTCGGCAAAGGCAAAAGCGCCACCAAGGTCACGGCGGCAGCCGCCGCTACAACAGCATCGCCCTCTACGTCTCCTCCGCCCGCCCCCGACGCCTCTACGGCCACCCCGGAGCCAGAAGAAGCGGTAACAGTCACCACGCTACAGCCTGCCAAGTTAGATGATGAGGATGAGGAGGATCAAGAGGAGGAATCTTTGCCTGAGGAGGCCACAGAAGCAGTGGAAGTCAACAAACCAACTCCTGGTAAAGAATTTTGATTAGTCATTTCATGAATTATATGTTGTGAGGATCTGGTGTTCTTGATATTTCTTTTTTACTATGAGTTGTGTCATTTTAGAAAAGAATTTTGGAATTGTGTGGTCACATGCTTTTAAGTGGCTGTGCAAACAGGAGCACAACATTATCTATAGATATCATACTCGTGTAGACAAACTGAGAAAGTCCTGCCTTGACCTTTGAACACGTAATAGTCACACTTTTTATTACTTATTGTCACCGTTAAACCCAAGTTGACTACAAATGCATCAATGGGTTAATATCAGTTCAGGAAATTGCACCCTTAACGGGCAAACACTAATTTAATTAATGCAACTGTGAATCATCTATACCGGGCTCAACTGTTAAACTGTTATTAACTGCACAGGGAATCTTTTAGATAGACAAATACATACTTTATTAATAGCCAGGAGAAATTCATGTTTCCAGCAGCTCTGCAAAAATGTCTTAATTAACACATAATCGCAACATAACAACCAAGGAGACGGGAGCGATAAGAAAATAGAATAAGAAAAAAATAACAATACATTCAAAACATAACACTTTAAAATTGTAGTGCAATAACACATAATAAAAAGCCGCATGACGCGGAGGGGGGGCGTGGGGGTAGATGATCTGCTCGGTCTTTCAGTGGAGCGGCACAGTGATAGTAATCTGCCACTGAAACTGCTCTTATGTTGCGGGACAATGGTGGTTTTAAGTGACATTTTAACATTTATAACTGTTGTACAAGTGTAAAAAAAGCCAAACTGCCCATTCACCATATAACACACACTGGTGATTGTAAAAAAAAAACGTTTACAGATATTAGAGATACTGCACACATCATTGCTACACAGACAATCCCATTCTAATGTGTCTGTGAGTCAAACCCAAGGAAAAAAAGGTAACGCCAAATCTATTACATATGGCCATCCAAATTTATTTGTGGCGTGCCTCCACAAATAAATGAAATGAAATGGGAAACACGGCATTTAAAAAAAGTAAAATAATACTTTTCATACCAATAACGAGACGTTAGATAATTTCACTCTTATGTTGTTCTGCTACTGTGTGTATCTAGTGTATAAACTATGGCTACACTGGTGACACCATATTGGAGTAGGAGATAAATTAGTCTGTCGGAAACAGTATTTTTGTAATAGTCAGTAATTGTTGTAAACCAAGGGTGTCCAAACTTTTTCCAGCGAGGGCCACATGAAAAACCCAAAGGATGCAGAGGATTTTGATATTTCTTCTTTTGTAAAAAAAAAAAAGCTGCGAAAAACATTGTATATTTATTTAAAGTCAGCTTTGTGTTATTGGTGACAACACATATTATTCTTATTATTATGTTTATCATTAGTATTAGTTGTATCGACATTTGAGTAGTGTCCTGTGAGATAGAAGAGTTTCAGCTAAAATGAAAGGAAAGGTGTACAAAACTGTGGTGAGACCAGCCATGTTGTTTGGTTAACTGTAGAGAGGAAAAAAAAGGAGGCATAGCTAGAGGTAGCAGAGATGAAGATGCTGAGATTCTCTTTGGGTGTGACCAGGATGGACAGGATCGGAAATGAGTACATCAGAGGGACAGCACATGTTAGAGGTTTTGGAAATAAAGTCAGTGAGGCCAAAATGAGATGGTTCGGTCATGTCCGGAGGAGAAATAGTGAATATGTTGGTCGAACCTTTGCTGAGTTTTGAACTGCCAGGCAGGAAGCCTAGAGGAAGACCAAAGAGGAGGTTTATGGATGTAGTGAAAGAGGACGTGAAAGTAGTTGGTGCGAGAAAAGAGGATGCAGAAGACAGAGTTAGATGGAGGAAATTGGTTTTTACAGTGTGTAAATAAAAAACAAGCTACTAGGCCAATAAACTAACCAAAAAGCGAAGCATTCATGCACCTTCCATAGTGTATTCAAGATCTATTTGTCATCTCTGACAGGTAATAAAACCGTAGAGCGCAACACGCCCTCTCCCATCGACCCGGACACCATCGAGGTTGACGTCAACTTCCAGCCAGACCCAACCGACCTGGTCCTGTCCAGCGTGCCAGGCGGAGAGCTGTTCAACCCGCGCAAACACAAGTTCTCTGACGAGGAGCTCAAGCCCCAGCCCATGATCAAGAAGGCCAAGAAGGTCTTTGTTCCCAATGAACAGAAGGTAACTCCAACTCATTCCTGTGTTTGTTCCGAAACGGTGACCAGAAAAGTCACCATCGGACCTTTTCGTTCAGGACGACAAATACTGGTCCAGGAGGAAGAAGAACAACCTGGCCGCCAAACGTTCCCGCGATGCCCGCCGCCTGAAAGAGAACCAGATCACGGTGCGCGCCTCCTTCCTGGAACGGGAGAACGCGGCGCTGCGGCAGCAAGTGGCCGAGCTGCGGAAAGACTGCGGCCGCTGCAAGAACATTCTGGCCCGCTACGAGGCCAAGTACGGCCCGCTGTAAAGAGCTGGTAACGTCTGCCGAGTATCAATACGACAAAAACTTCCTCCCCCGCAGAATTTCACACAGACACAAAACACACAAGGGAAATCGAAATTTGCACTCGCGCTGACTTTCAGTCACCGTGCCGAGCTCCAGTCGCGGGTCGGAAGCTGGCGCTGGAGCGGCGGATACACACTTGCGGGTGGGGGGAGAGGCGGGTTTGAGCGGTCACGGGAAGGTCTGTGGAGAGCGCCTGGCTCCTTCACTTGAGAGGAAGGCGATGACACTCCCGCGACCCACACACGACAGACAACACGGTCGGTCTCGAGATGCTTGTAAGAAATCCAGGAAATACGGCGAGCTGATTACATATTTGTACTTTTGTTTTTTAATCACCACATAGCACTTCCTGTAGTGGACCAAAGCATGTGTGCCGTCCATTGCGTATCTAGTATGGTGCCCGCTCACCTTCATCTTACCTTTTATTTGGGTCTAATTCCCTTTATCTCTTTGGAAGGCCGGACAGGGATGGATTAGAAATCAGGTACTCGGGCCTGCAAAGAAGGATGGGGATGATTTCGGGTGGGGAAGGAGTGGCGGCAGAGAGTCCGTTTAGTACATCCTTCAAGTAACACACGCACACACAATATGTATAATGTATTCTTGTAGTGTCTGGTACCTTTACATCACTGTGGAAGGCACGGTAGCTTTTAGAAAACGTGCATGAAGTCCTCCTCCGACCTCAGATCAGCTTTCTCGAGCTTCACTAAAGATTTGGAACAAACATGGCTTCAGGGTCGCGGTATTTTTTTCCACGTCGGTTACGGTTTGAAGATGTCCAAGGCCCTCCCTTTTGCGGAGGGGCGCGTACGTAAGAATGTTTATTTTACTACACTCTGCAAGTAGAGGGCGCCGAAGCCCCCGCCTGTTCATTGGTAGTGGAAGGATGGCGCCCAAAGGCGACTGCTTTTAAACTCTGTAAATAAACAAAGAAATAAATGATGGGCTCAAGGTCCCGGCGTCCTAAGACACGGGCTTTGATTGTGTCTTTATTAATTCAATACTCTTTATTATATTTGCCAAATAGTCGACGAGTGCTGTATTTATTCTCATGGTAATAAAGCGTCTGTCCGTCGTCATGTGCAAGAATATGTCCGATTTTTATGGAGGGGAACGACTAAGCAGGGAATCCCGTGGGTAAACTGTGTTTTTTAAAAAACAGATTTATATATAAGTCTTAAGAGTTTATTTGTCTCTGTTTAATATATAGACGTGTGGAACACGCAAAAGGGCAGTGCACACTCCCATTTACCTCATCCAGCACTTGATGGTTTGAATGATGAAGAGTTCAGCCGGGCCGGGGTTTAGTATGCAGTGTTATAGGTCCATTTGGCAAAATCCTAATTCTTTTTCACAAGACTCGCCAAAGTGGGCACCTGTTGTAATTAGTAACTGCATCAGAAACTGGTACAGTACTCCAGCAGATGGATGTGGCAATAATACTCGGTTATATATTGCTTGTTTTACTTCGATGATATTGCGTGTAAAATTGCCCCAAAGTCATTTGTGCTTCCAGTTTTTATCCTAATGCATGAAACCCGGTTTACTTTGTCTTCTATGGATGTCTTGACTCTTCTACACCAAGTGTACTTACGTCTGTAAAGCATCACCCGAGAGCAGACGCGCTTCCGACGGGCAGGTTACGACGCCAGCCGTCTGAGTGCGACCTGCTCGATTTAACATTGGGGCAAATGTCAGCGGGAAATTTTCATCTTTTTGATCACTGTGTGGATTATTTTCTATGGATCTATATCTAAATACACTGGATCAGTTGGTGCTTAACTGTTCTCTTGATTGTTTGTGAGGGTGTAGTACAGACACTTTTTTTTTTGCATTGACATTCAAACTAAAATATGCACTGCACTGGACTCTTTATATGTCCGGACTCCTGTTTTTGACAACAAAAAATCATTTAGACGACAAGCCATGCAAGCGAGATCATGTATTCGGAGTCGGACGGGATGTAGCGTTTTATTTTGTGCTCAAAGACAACAGACGCACGCACTCACTCATATTCAATTTTTCTTACCAGACTAAGAAGTAGACTTGCCTGTGTGACGTGTTGCCACCTTCAAAGTGTGTAGCATTGCGCAACCTAGAGGCAATACATGCAAAACTTGCTTCTTACAGTAGTTTTTCATTGTTTCGCATGTATGAAGAGATATATGATCTCTGTGTAAAACCTATTACGTCAAGCACAAACTCCATATAGTGGAAAGTATGATGTTTTTGTTTCCTTTACCTGTCGGTGGCGCTAAAGTGTACTTTATAGGTTAAAGTGGGTCTGAACTGGTTTATAAAATATTTAAATTGTTTTTATCATTTGTTTTGTTTTTCCCCTTTTCTAAAAATATGATTTGTTTTTCTTTTTTTTTTTTTATTGTCCTGATCTTGTATGCATCCATGACACTGCAGTGCCATAGTTCCTACTGTACAGTGTATCATGCATATCAAATAAATGGAGATATAAAAAGGCAAGTGTTTGACCTTGACTTGTCATCAAGCCGCACGTGTGCACACACACACGCAAGGTGTTTTTGTTTAGATGCCGCCACACCCCCCATCCCTCCTGGCATCAGCCCTGCTTCTCATCAGTATTCCAGAAGAGTAGGAGCTGTTGCGTAATGATCACATCCACACACAGGGGAGCGGTGTTGCGTAACAGCAGCAGCTTCAAAGATGTGTGTGTATTCAGAAATGAAAGTGACTATGCAAGGGAGGGGCTCCGGGAATCTGTAGAGAGGACAAGGACAAAAGATATGGGGAGGAAATACTGAGGCGGGGCAAGGAAGACGGCTGGACGGCGATGGATGAGGAGGCCCGGCCATGCATGTTAATGTCATGTTACTGGCCAGAGCGCTACTCAGACAGTGTGTTGTGCTGCATGATGAAATGTGAGGTAATATCAGCTGGGGTGGGTGGTGAGGCAATCTAGCTCCTTACCAGCCGGGAATTTTATCTTTGAATAATTGATCAAACATCACCAGATGTTTACCACCATATTTGGATGCATTGCTGGCGCATGTTTTTTTTTTTTTTTAACATCGATGCATTGTTGTGCAATAAACAGGGCGAGAGAAGCAGTGTATTTTCCATGCTCTACTGGTCTTTTTATTACAAACTTAAAAAAGAAATCGGATACAATAAGAAACTGCTGCAGTAACGCCCGCTTCCGAGAAAACGGGTCATTGCATTTCACTCGTGAAAGACTCTACAGGGTGTACAGATTAGATACAAAATAGGAAACATAAAAAATACAAGCAGAAAAGGAAACAACTATATTCATAGATCTTTTTCAACGGTCCATTTCACATAGAAAATAAACTTTTTATAACAATGAAATATTCCAAAGTGCAAAATAAAACACGTTGAATATATATAAGCAAAAAGGACATCAGGATACAAAAATCTAGTTTCTCTTCAACCCTGTTTGGAGGAAGACCTGCACGTGCACATTTCAAATGTGCCATTTGGAGCATATGCGCGACGCAGATGTTTCTATGAATCGCGGTAAAATATGCAGGTCCCCCCCCACACTCGGGCTTGTGCAGGACTCCTAGACCAGGATCGACCAACAGTGCAACCATCCAAAGCCTGCTGTCAGTCATCTTCCTATTGAGACATGAACACTGTGGGTCTATTCAGGGAGATGAGAGGTAGAAAACCCCTTCAGGGTCTTTTGGGCTGGACGAGGGATCTGTGTAAGAAGAACGTTAAATGGCTATATCACGAACTGACTGGATGTCAATTTTCAAATTGATAGGCGCAATAATGCGCCGAAATGGATGAGAGTGGAGGTTTAGTGTTTTCAGACTGAAAAAGTGATAGGATGTCCACCTTATGTAAACATTCAGCAACTACCCCGCCTGGTTAGACTTGACGATGTACAGTACAAGGTACAATACACATTCAATACGTGACTCTGCACAGCTATATTTTTTGTCTCGGTTTGCATATATTCATGTTTGCTTCTCCAAAAATAACTTCGGCCTGTAAGAAACTAAACCAAGATTGTCAACGTAAGAACTTTCTATTTACATCATTTCATAATTTGCAAGAACAAAAATATATTATATGTACATATGAAAAAAAAACAATCCGGATCTTCCTCACAATCCTAACATTTTGCAAGGAGGTGGCGAGGGGGGGTTGGGGATGACCAAATACCAGTGTAAGCGCAAGTTAAGTGTCTTCGGGTACAAAAACACAAATAGAGATCTAGAAAACATTCAATGGACGTCATCTCCACGTTTCAAGACTGTATGTTTGCAACCGAAGCAATAAAGTGCTAAATGACAAGTGGCCGATCGTCACCTGAAACGCCTGCAGTGAAAAAAAAACATTCACGACCACTTGGCGAACTCGAAAACCAGCTTTACCTTTTCCTGCTCTCTGCACGGCGGAATAACTTCTACCCTCTGCTTCAATACAGTTTAAGCTCACCGCCAACGTGTTGTGGGTTTGAAAAATGTCGCTCTCCAAGTCAATACGCACTGGCCCCCCCTTCTGCTGCCTTCCTAGGTGAGGAGAAGCACTCCTCCATCCTCAAAGTCACACAGAGACATTTATCAAAATCTCTTCTGCTTAACAGCTGGATACCCCCCCCCCCCACTCATCACCTTCCTGTGTCTCGTCACCTTCACGCACACACAGCGACGACGGGGAAATGTGTGTTTGTCAAAACTTGCATCCCCCCAGTGCGCGCGACTGCGGGTATCGGCACGTGAGCGCCGTCTACTTAAAATGCAAAGCTTCAGGTTTCTGCGACCTTCCCCGCCGGCGGATGAATTACATTCTCGCTTTGTGATACTCACTGCTGTGATGTCATGTTCCAGAACGCCAGCATCACGACGCACGCACGCCCAGACAGCAGAGCCCCCCCCCCACCCGTAGGAACAGATTGCAGAGCAAAGTGCAGCACTTGCCGCCCCCCCCCCTTACTGCGTGACAGTGCCGTGCAAACTGCAGCTTTACCACAGCCAGGGTCCATTATTACCCGCCGTCCAATGAATAACAATGAGCTTGGCAATGATAAAAGCAGATGAGGAACTTGGCCCAGAAAATGTGATGAGCTAGAGCAGTGGACAAAGACAAAATCTAACATGAGCTAATGAGAGAGATATCCCCTAGAAAAACCAAGCTTGCATTAGTAGTACTATTACTTTGTCAGACAAATGGAATATGTACCAGGCTCCTCGACCAGTGAAGGCTCAGTTGGCCAACACGACAGGCTGGAAGGACTGGCTGGGATACTGCAGGTTGTAGCTCCCTAAACCTTCAACAAATGGCGGCTTCTCCATGTAGGAGATCTCACCATTGGCGCCCATGATGCCCACGCTCTGGGAAGCAGGAGGGCTTGAGAACGGGTCAAAAGACGGATGGGTGTTGACAGCGTGGGGGGGCTGGAATGGGCTTGGGTGAGGTTGCATGGGCTGGGGGTCGGCATCAAAGTAGAGGGGGCCCGAGGATCCTGGGTAGACAAACTCTTTGGCGTTAGGGGACAGCTGGCTGGGGAGAGGACCTCCTAGCGAGTGCATGGACAGAGACAGCGGCTTGTGCTTAAGCTCTGGAGCCAAGATGGCGGTTGGAGAGTGGGTGAGCATCCTCTGTGCAGGGACTCCCACCACGCCGCTGGAGGTCGCCGCGGAGCCGGCCACGCTGCATTTCTTCATCTTGGTGGAGCCGAATTTGGTGGCGGCGAAAGCGGCTGTTGTGAAGGTGATGGGTTGAGGACGGGCCGCTGGAAGGGAGGAGGTGGGCTGCTGAGCGGCGAGGTAGGGCAGCGCGCTGGTGGGAGGAGAAGGCGTGGATGTGTTGGAGGAGTGGGCGGCCGGTGAGCTGGAGGTGGGGTAGCTGAATAGCCCGGGGCAGGGCTGGGCTGACGGCGGTGTGGGGGAACTGGAAAGCGACGGCATGAGGGAAGGAGATGACTGGCTTGCAATTGGAATAAAAACCTGAGCATCTGGATTGAAGCCCAGATTCTTAGCCTCCTCTAACTCTGGGTCTCCTTTAACCTCTCTCATTACCCCCTCAGGCCTCTCACCATCACAGCTGAGGCCTGGTGGGTCCTCCAGGTACAGCACCTTCACCGCCCCCTTCTCCCCAATCTGGTAAGACACCTCATAGGGGTCGATCCACACGCTGAGCTCTGCAGGGACATTTGCACACACTTCATCTGTGTCCAGTCCGCTTCTCTTGGCGGCTAGCTCCACAACTGGGTCCCTGGGGGCTCCCAAGTGAAGGCAGCGGAAGGCAGAACCTCGTAGAGGGTCCTCTGGGTACCAGTGACCATCAAAGCGAGACACCAGAATCCTCTCAAGTTCCTCTCCAAAAAGGTCGGCTCGACGCCGAGGTAGCTTATTGTACAAGTAGGACACGATGAAGTTGAGGGCGACCTTCACCTCTAGATGCATAGCTGCACCAGGCCGGCACTGCTCTGGGATCCTTTAAGATGATAGTGATGCAACGTGCAATGTCCGTGACTCTCCTCTGGCTCACTGTGCAGTGTGCGGTTTTATTGTCACCATGTTAAAAGGCACCTTGATGGCGGGGGCCGCAGGGTGCTTCTGGACGCCTCAAGAACCGCAGCGGGGGATTTCAGTACTGTATGGATATAAAAGATAGAACTAAAGTTAGCGTTTTGCAAAGATGGATGCAGCCCTGTAATATGTTACCATTTTTGCACAGCCATTTGGAATTAAAGTATTTATCATCAGTGAAGCAGTACTAATTATCTATGTTGTATTTTTATTTGTATACATTAATCCTTCATTTATCGCAGTTAATTGGTTGCAGACCCCACCGTGATAAGTGAAGTTATGCCAATTAGGATTTCTTCTTTATAAAATGATTTTCAGAGAATAGGAAAAACTACAACCTCCTAAATACAGTTTAACACTATTAGAGACCTAGACATGAAAAAACACCCCTATAGTCATGTTTACACCCGTATTACCCAATATAGTAGATGTCGGAGAAAATAAGATATAATAGACTCACATCTCAGCATTGGGAGAGTTCCTTTATGCCGTGGCCAGTATAACATTACTGTCACCATGTGACCAGTGTAGAATACTACCTATCAACATGTCTTACAATGCGTTTTCTGAAAGTGTTTCTTTTTGATGCTTAAAAATTCTTCATATCGGCCAAAAATGTGCTAAAACATGCATATTTTTGGACTAACAATGGGCGGGAATCAACCACAAAACCAATTTTTTTTATTTTTATAAATAAACGTGAAGAGTGAAGGCGTGAAATTCAAATTGCAATGTGGCAAGGGTCAACGATACAGGAATCTTGTCAACATTTTTTTGCCAAAATTAAGAATTAAAAAGGCCGAGCATAAGCTCAACTCTGAACCCCCGACATCATTTCCTGTTCCCCACAGCAACACACATACGCACAAGTCTTTATTTTTTGGGTAATACGAATATAAAACTGACCACAGGGCTGTTATTTCATGTCTAGAGGGCTCGAATAGTGCTGAAACTGTATTTAAAATGTTGTAAACAGGTTTTTATGCGCCAACTACAAAAATATCATTTATAAATAAGTGATCATTTTGTTTTCATCGTGTTAGGGGAACAAACTGGCCGTGTTAACCGAAGGATTCCTTTGCATCGTGTCCAATCAGGGAAATACATCGACATGCTGAACAATCAAATACAGAAGCATTCTGTTGTCATTCATATGTCCTTCATATGCTTCGTGGCGTGCCATGAGATTGTTCGAGTGTAAAATACAGTGAGGGAAAAAAATATATGAACCCCAGCTGATTTTGTAAGTTTGCCCACTAACAAAGAAATGATCAGTCTATAATTTCAATGGTAGCTTTATTTGAACACTCCATGCAAGATCTCACTTTGTGAAGTTTCAATGATGATGACAACGGTGAGAAATCAGCCCAGAACCACTAGGGAGGAACTTGTCAATGATCTCAAGGCAGCTGGGACCATAGTCGCAACAAAAACAGTTGGTAACACACTACGCCGTGAAGGACTGAAATCCTGCTGTGCTCGCAAAGTCCCCCTGCTCAAAGTCCATCTACAGGTCCGTTTGAAGTTTGCCACTGAACATCTGACTGATTCAAAGGAAGACTGGGTGAAAGTGTTGTGGTCAGATGAGACCAAAATTGAGCTCTTTGGCATCAACTCAACTCGCCGTGTTTGGAGGAGGAGGAATGCTGCCTATGACTCCAAAAAACACCGTCCCCACCGTCAAATATGGAGGTGGAAACATTATGCTTTGGGGGTGTTTTTCTGCCAAGGGGACAGGACAATTGCAGCGCATCAAAGGGAGGACGGATGGGGCCATGTACTGTCAAGTGTTGGGTGAGAACCTCCTTCCCTCAGTCACGGCATTGAAAATGGGTCGTGGTTGGGTATTCCAGTATGACTATGATCCAAAACACACGGCCAAGGCAACAAAAGATTGGCTCAAGAAGAAGCATATTAAGGTCATGGAGTGGCCTAGTCATTCTCCAGACCTTAATCCCATAGAAAATCTGTAGAGGCAGCTGAAGGTTCGAGTTGCCAAACATCAGCCACGAAACATTAATGACTTGGAGAGGATCTGCACAGAGGAGTGGGCCAAAATCCCACCTGAGATGTGTGCAAACCTTGAGGCCAATTACTAGAAACTGCTGACCTCTGTGATTGCCAACAAATGCAAATTCATTTATAACTCTTTTTGAAACGCATTTTTCTGGATTTCTTTTGTCATTGTTGTCTCTCAGTGTTCAAATAAAGCTACCATTGAAATTATAGACTGATCATTTCTTTGTTAGTGGGCAAACTTACAAAATCAGCTGGGGTTCAAATAGTTTTTTCCCTCACTATGTTCCTAGGCTTAGTGAAAGTTGGGAAACGCTGCATTTTGTTATCTAATGTCGATGCGTTATCACTACAAAATCAAATGAACCATCTTTCCTCTCAGAAAAAAAAATGTAATTGGAAAGCCAGTAAAAGGAAGATACACATTGACGAGCATAACCTCAAATTAAAACAACGGAAAACACTTTCAGATTTTGCTTTTGTAAGAGCACAGGATGTACTGATGGATGAAACAGATGTGTTGCGGGCCTCATAAATCCTTTATAATCTGAATCTGATCTCATGGAGCTCCTCCTGCTTTAATGCTTCAGTCCATTCATGACCAACGATAAGTCGAGGTCAGATTTTTAAAAAAAAATGAAAAGGCGACACCACAAGACGCATTTACGAGAAAAAACTGCAAAATGGAAGACTGCTTTTGTCAATAACACGGAAGATTGTTCCTCACCGTGCAGAGCACGCGATTTCTCTCTCCCGTCCCCGCCCCCATGCACAAAAACAATTCCCTCACATCAACTTCCCTGCCAGATGGGGATTCTTCGTCTTTGAAAGACGCCTCTGATTAAAAGACAATTCCAGTGTTGCCGCAGATGAGGCGGCACAGGTCGGATTTGGGAGTTTAAGATGATTTACATTTGAAGTTTGACATGGAAAAGGTGACATTGAGAGGCTATGGAGGGGGTTGGTTGGAAGTGGGCTAAAAATAGTCACATTCTGCAGTGCCTTCAGACTTAATTATACAATTCTTAAAGCAGAGCAATTACAGCATTTTTATTTGACTACACAGACAGTATAGGATTTTACTTGGCTAATGCCGCAGGCCGAGCAGCAGCGCCTAGGATGTGCAAATGCTATTTTTGTTTACATGGAGCTGCGAACTTATGCCACAGAGCTGTACCGTCTCTGCAACATGGCTGCTCATCATTTCTTAAGTGCCTTTTCCCCAAAGTGAAAACCCCATTCTGATGAAGACAATCCAATGCGACACATGAACTGCTCTGTTTTCGTTAATATTGTGGTAGCGATTTGCAGTGGTAGATGCAGCACTGCTTTAAATAAACTTCTAATGCTTCTTCTGAGTTTTTTTAAAAATACAAATAAACACAAATAGTACAAGGGAGTACCCACATGCAAGTCATAAAGACAAATCAACAGACAAGTCAGTTAATTAATGGAATTGCTCCTACTGGGAGCTGATGAAGGCCAGCCAGTGTGCCGCGCCGGCCAGGGAAGCGAAGCCAACTCGCCCTAACCGGCGAAGCACAACGAACCACAGAGCAATGAGAGTCCTTGAATAAAATGTCACAATTTGTCCGTTAAGAGAAATAAAAAATTAAACAAATCATCATTTGGAAATTACATTGCATGTTTTGCTTTTTTTTGGAATGAAAAGCTGTTTCTAACATTCAGACTGTGTTAACAATCAAGTTAAAATATACTGTCTCTTGTCAAAACTGATTATTACCTTAGTGATACATCTTTAATACATTAATACATCTTATGTAGGTCTTTAGATTGTACCCATACCGCCGCTGTCCAATGCAGATGCCTGTTTGAACTAATGTGCTGCCGTACGATTATCAACAAATAAACGAGCAGCCTCGTACAACATGGGCCTGGAAGGCTGTGGGACTACAGAGCCATAATGTCAAAAAGACAGCGCAGCCAAAAGGAAACTGGGTTGACCAACTGGCGTTCGAAACCATCATCCGGACATATTGATGCCTTGAGATGATATTACATTGTGTGTGCATCGAGGAATCAAGCGTAAACAAGCCCGTTAGACATCACTACACATGACAGCCAACGAGAGGGGAAGCTAACACAGACAGAGAGAACGCGTCTCGTGCTGTTTGACAAAACACTAAAACCGTGTTGTCAAAAAATACAGGAGAACATTAAGCTAAAATGTGCCACTTACCTGTTTATGCTTGACGTCGACCTTCTCTGAACCCCCCCGGGCTTCTCCGGATTTCAAACTGCCAAGTCCATTAAAAAAAGACTTGTGGGAATGCTTCGCCTTGTCATTTTTATTCTTTTTAATGGCGTCCTCGGTTAACAGCGGAGTGAAGGACCCAGGAAAACTTTACTGTGTGACAAGCCGGCGTATTTATACAGTGTGACTCGCCCACACCCCCATGACGCCACGCACTACTTTCTTTCAACTATCGTGAACACTTTTTCAAACATACATTTTCTCCATAGAAAAAAAAATGTTTAGTGTATTTTTTTTCTGTAAACAAATGTCGAGAAATATATTTTTCCAAATCAATGACACACACGACACATCAACGTTACACAATAAAAAAGGTAATATAATACCCCAATGGTATTCACATTATTCAGTATTGTTTAGCGATGTTTAAAACGTAAACAAGTCAAGAAATTATATTAATTAATTCATTCATTTTCTATACCGCTTATCCTCATTAGGGTCGCAGGTATGCTGGAGCCTATCCCAGCTGACTTCGGGCGGAAGGCAGGGTACACCCTGGACTGGTCGCCAGCCAATCGCAGGGCAGACAAACAAGCATTATTAATGTTTTAATACTAAAGTGTAAGAGTTGACCGAAGTAGAGGTTCGTGTAAAAGGCGGAGGGATATTTGTAGTTCCTAATGGCGCTGACAGCTTGCTAAAAATATAAGCGGTGATAGCAACAGAACCTCTATTGGCCGAGTAGGGGGCGGATTCACAAATTATTGGGCTGTAGTATCCAATCACAACACAAAACACGACAATGTCGTTATGAGGGATTGTGGGAAATGGCGTTCTTAAAATAAACTAATTATTTGTAACAAGTTTTTCCTTCCCTGCTTTAAATGGAAAGAAACACGTCTAAGTAGATTCATATTGCATAAAAGTTCACATAAAAATAAACAATGTGTGCTCTGTAAAACTATAGGATTGGGTTTGACCAATTCCAATTTTTGGGTAATTTGTTTAGAACTACGGTTATTCACCCCACTCTGTAGATCATGTTTATTTTCAAAATGTGCAAACGTTCAATTGATGGCCAATTCAAAATATTTGTAATACAAATAGTAGCTAAGTTCTTTTATTGAGTGTAATTTATAGAGTGTAATTTAGTATAGTATATTTCTTGTTAGAAAACTACTGCTGAGTCTATCGTCAAAATTAGCGTTTCCAATTATTTTGAATGCACCTGTCCATATAAATATGACATTTTATGTAATGTATATTTTTGATACGTTTGGAAACTTTAGAGACAACGGCAACACTACTATTAAAATTAATAATGATAACGTGTATGTGGGGAAAAAACAGAATCCTAAAGAATCAACGTAAATTAGCATCGCAGTACTACCAGCACGTCTGTGACGTCATCGCCATGCGACACTCATCTTTGTCAGTGAACAAAATGGCGTCTTACTGTCTGACTGTCACTCGGTTACGGGTAAGAATTGGGTCATTTTTGTGTAAATGGAGAGTGAACGGTGTTTCCGAGGGGGATATTTGTGACAATGGATGTGTTCTACCGTGGGCTCCTAATATTTGTAGCCTACGGCTTAAAACCGGTGGATATATGCAGGCGAGAGTGTGCGCCGCCGAGACTTTGTCGGGCAGGTCACTCAAGTGTCCCTGGATGACTCGATGCTGTGACGCACGTAACGGTTACAAGCCTAATATAACGTGGGTTTAACATAAGANTTTAAACTCTGTAAATAAACAAAGAAATAAATGATGGGCTCAAGGTCCCGGCGTCCTAAGACACGGGCTTTGATTGTGTCTTTATTAATTCAATACTCTTTATTATATTTGCCAAATAGTCGACGAGTGCTGTATTTATTCTCATGGTAATAAAGCGTCTGTCCGTCGTCATGTGCAAGAATATGTCCGATTTTTATGGAGGGGAACGACTAAGCAGGGAATCCCGTGGGTAAACTGTGTTTTTTAAAAAACAGATTTATATATAAGTCTTAAGAGTTTATTTGTCTCTGTTTAATATATAGACGTGTGGAACACGCAAAAGGGCAGTGCACACTCCCATTTACCTCATCCAGCACTTGCTGGTTTGAATGATGAAGAGTTCAGCCGGGCCGGGGTTTAGTATGCAGTGTTATAGGTCCATTTGGCAAAATCCTAATTCTTTTTTACAAGACTCGCCAAAGTGGGCACCTGTTGTAATTAGTAACTGCATCAGAAACTGGTACAGTAGTCCAGCAGATGGATGTGGCAATAATACTCGGTTATATATTGCTTGTTTTACTTCGATGATATCGCGTGTAAAATTGCAATGCCCCAAAGTCATTTTGTGCTTCCAGTTTTTATCCTAATGCATGAAACCCGGTTTACTTTGTCTTCTATGGATGTCTTGACTCTTCTACACCAAGTGTACTTACGTCTGTAAAGCATCACCCGAGAGCAGACGCGCTTCCGACGGGCAGGTTACGACGCCAGCCGTCTGAGTGCGACCTGCTCGATTTAACATTGGGGCAAATGTCAGCGGGAAATTTTCATCTTTTTGATCACTGTGTGGATTATTTTCTATGGATCTATATCTAAATACACTGGATCAGTTGGTGCTTAACTGTTCTCTTGATTGTTTGTGAGGGTGTAGTACAGACACTTTTTTTTTTGCATTGACATTCAAACTAAAATATGCACTGCACTGGACTCTTTATATGTCCGGACTCCTGTTTTTGACAACAAAAAATCATTTAGACGACAAGCCATGCAAGCGAGATCATGTATTCGGAGTCGGACGGGGATGTAGCGTTTTATTTTGTGCTCAAAGACAACAGACGCACGCACTCACTCATATTCAATTTTTCTTACCAGACTAAGAAGTAGACTTGCCTGTGTGACGTGTTGCCACCTTCAAAGTGTGTAGCATTGCGCAACCTAGAGGCAATACATGCAAAACTTGCTTCTTACAGTAGTTTTTCATTGTTTCGCATGTATGAAGAGATATATGATCTCTGTGTAAAACCTATTACGTCAAGCACAAACTCCATATAGTGGAAAGTATGATGTTTTTGTTTCCTTTACCTGTCGGTGGCGCTAAAGTGTACTTTATAGGTTAAAGTGGGTCTGAACTGGTTTATAAAATATTTAAATTGTTTTTATCATTTGTTTTGTTTTTCCCCTTTTCTAAAAATATGATTTGTTTTTCTTTTTTTTTTTTTATTGTCCTGATCTTGTATGCATCCATGACACTGCAGTGCCATAGTTCCTACTGTACAGTGTATCATGCATATCAAATAAATGGAGATATAAAAAGGCAAGTGTTTGACCTTGACTTGTCATCAAGCCGCACGTGTGCACACACACACGCAAGGTGTTTTTGTTTAGATGCCGCCACACCCCCCATCCCTCCTGGCATCAGCCCTGCTTCTCATCAGTATTCCAGAAGAGTAGGAGCTGTTGCGTAATGATCACATCCACACACAGGGGAGCGGTGTTGCGTAACAGCAGCAGCTTCAAAGATGTGTGTGTATTCAGAAATGAAAGTGACTATGCAAGGGAGGGGCTCCGGGAATCTGTAGAGAGGACAAGGACAAAAGATATGGGGAGGAAATACTGAGGCGGGGCAAGGAAGACGGCTGGACGGCGATGGATGAGGAGGCCCGGCCATGCATGTTAATGTCATGTTACTGGCCAGAGCGCTACTCAGACAGTGTGTTGTGCTGCATGATGAAATGTGAGGTAATATCAGCTGGGGTGGGTGGTGAGGCAATCTAGCTCCTTACCAGCCGGGAATTTTATCTTTGAATAATTGATCAAACATCACCAGATGTTTACCACCATATTTGGATGCATTGCTGGCGCATGTTTTTTTTTTTTTTTAACATCGATGCATTGTTGTGCAATAAACAGGGCGAGAGAAGCAGTGTATTTTCCATGCTCTACTGGTCTTTTTATTACAAACTTAAAAAAGAAATCGGATACAATAAGAAACTGCTGCAGTAACGCCCGCTTCCGAGAAAACGGGTCATTGCATTTCACTCGTGAAAGACTCTACAGGGTGTACAGATTAGATACAAAATAGGAAACATAAAAAATACAAGCAGAAAAGGAAACAACTATATTCATAGATCTTTTTCAACGGTCCATTTCACATAGAAAATAAACTTTTTATAACAATGAAATATTCCAAAGTGCAAAATAAAACACGTTGAATATATATAAGCAAAAAGGACATCAGGATACAAAAATCTAGTTTCTCTTCAACCCTGTTTGGAGGAAGACCTGCACGTGCACATTTCAAATGTGCCATTTGGAGCATATGCGCGACGCAGATGTTTCTATGAATCGCGGTAAAATATGCAGGTCCCCCCCCACACTCGGGCTTGTGCAGGACTCCTAGACCAGGATCGACCAACAGTGCAACCATCCAAAGCCTGCTGTCAGTCATCTTCCTATTGAGACATGAACACTGTGGGTCTATTCAGGGAGATGAGAGGTAGAAAACCCCTTCAGGGTCTTTTGGGCTGGACGAGGGATCTGTGTAAGAAGAACGTTAAATGGCTATATCACGAACTGACTGGATGTCAATTTTCAAATTGATAGGCGCAATAATGCGCCGAAATGGATGAGAGTGGAGGTTTAGTGTTTTCAGACTGAAAAAGTGATAGGATGTCCACCTTATGTAAACATTCAGCAACTACCCCGCCTGGTTAGACTTGACGATGTACAGTACAAGGTACAATACACATTCAATACGTGACTCTGCACAGCTATATTTTTTGTCTCGGTTTGCATATATTCATGTTTGCTTCTCCAAAAATAACTTCGGCCTGTAAGAAACTAAACCAAGATTGTCAACGTAAGAACTTTCTATTTACATCATTTCATAATTTGCAAGAACAAAAATATATTATATGTACATATGAAAAAAAAACAATCCGGATCTTCCTCACAATCCTAACATTTTGCAAGGAGGTGGCGAGGGGGGGTTGGGGATGACCAAATACCAGTGTAAGCGCAAGTTAAGTGTCTTCGGGTACAAAAACACAAATAGAGATCTAGAAAACATTCAATGGACGTCATCTCCACGTTTCAAGACTGTATGTTTGCAACCGAAGCAATAAAGTGCTAAATGACAAGTGGCCGATCGTCACCTGAAACGCCTGCAGTGAAAAAAAAACATTCACGACCACTTGGCGAACTCGAAAACCAGCTTTACCTTTTCCTGCTCTCTGCACGGCGGAATAACTTCTACCCTCTGCTTCAATACAGTTTAAGCTCACCGCCAACGTGTTGTGGGTTTGAAAAATGTCGCTCTCCAAGTCAATACGCACTGGCCCCCCCTTCTACTGCCTTCCTAGGTGAGGAGAAGCACTCCTCCATCCTCAAAGTCACACAGAGACATTTATCAAAATCTTTTCTGCTTAACAGCTGGATACCCCCCCCCACTCATCACCTTCCTGTGTCTCGTCACCTTCACGCACACACAGCAACGACGGGGAAATGTGTGTTTGTCAAAACTTGCATCCCCCCCAGTGCGCGACTGCGGGTATCGGCACGTGAGCGCCGGCTACTTAAAATGCAAAGCTTCAGGTTTCTGCGACCTTCCCCGCCGGCGGATGAATTACATTCTCGCTTTGTGATACTCACTGCTGTGATGTCATGTTCCAGAACGCCAGCATCACGACGCACGCACGCCCAGACAGCAGAGCCCCCCCCCACCCGTAGGAACAGATTGCAGAGCAAAGTGCAGCACTTGCCGCCCCCCCCCCTTACTGCGTGACAGTGCCGTGCAAACTGCAGCTTTACCACAGCCAGGGTCCATTATTACCCGCCGTCCAATGAATAACAATGAGCTTGGCAATGATAAAAGCAGATGAGGAACTTGGCCCAGAAAATGTGATGAGCTAGAGCAGTGGACAAAGACAAAATCTAACATGAGCTAATGAGAGAGATATCCCCTAGAAAAACCAAGCTTGCATTAGTAGTACTATTACTTTGTCAGACAAATGGAATATGTACCAGGCTCCTCGACCAGTGAAGGCTCAGTTGGCCAACACGACAGGCTGGAAGGACTGGCTGGGATACTGCAGGTTGTAGCTCCCTAAACCTTCAACAAATGGCGGCTTCTCCATGTAGGAGATCTCACCATTGGCGCCCATGATGCCCACGCTCTGGGAAGCAGGAGGGCTTGAGAACGGGTCAAAAGACGGATGGGTGTTGACAGCGTGGGGGGGCTGGAATGGGCTTGGGTGAGGTTGCATGGGCTGGGGGTCGGCATCAAAGTAGAGGGGGCCCGAGGATCCTGGGTAGACAAACTCTTTGGCGTTAGGGGACAGCTGGCTGGGGAGAGGACCTCCTAGCGAGTGCATGGACAGAGACAGCGGCTTGTGCTTAAGCTCTGGAGCCAAGATGGCGGTTGGAGAGTGGGTGAGCATCCTCTGTGCAGGGACTCCCACCACGCCGCTGGAGGTCGCCGCGGAGCCGGCCACGCTGCATTTCTTCATCTTGGTGGAGCCGAATTTGGTGGCGGCGAAAGCGGCTGTTGTGAAGGTGATGGGTTGAGGACGGGCCGCTGGAAGGGAGGAGGTGGGCTGCTGAGCGGCGAGGTAGGGCAGCGCGCTGGTGGGAGGAGAAGGCGTGGATGTGTTGGAGGAGTGGGCGGCCGGTGAGCTGGAGGTGGGGTAGCTGAATAGCCCGGGGCAGGGCTGGGCTGACGGCGGTGTGGGGGAACTGGAAAGCGACGGCATGAGGGAAGGAGATGACTGGCTTGCAATTGGAATAAAAACCTGAGCATCTGGATTGAAGCCCAGATTCTTAGCCTCCTCTAACTCTGGGTCTCCTTTAACCTCTCTCATTACCCCCTCAGGCCTCTCACCATCACAGCTGAGGCCTGGTGGGTCCTCCAGGTACAGCACCTTCACCGCCCCCTTCTCCCCAATCTGGTAAGACACCTCATAGGGGTCGATCCACACGCTGAGCTCTGCAGGGACATTTGCACACACTTCATCTGTGTCCAGTCCGCTTCTCTTGGCGGCTAGCTCCACAACTGGGTCCCTGGGGGCTCCCAAGTGAAGGCAGCGGAAGGCAGAACCTCGTAGAGGGTCCTCTGGGTACCAGTGACCATCAAAGCGAGACACCAGAATCCTCTCAAGTTCCTCTCCAAAAAGGTCGGCTCGACGCCGAGGTAGCTTATTGTACAAGTAGGACACGATGAAGTTGAGGGCGACCTTCACCTCTAGATGCATAGCTGCACCAGGCCGGCACTGCTCTGGGATCCTTTAAGATGATAGTGATGCAACGTGCAATGTCCGTGACTCTCCTCTGGCTCACTGTGCAGTGTGCGGTTTTATTGTCACCATGTTAAAAGGCACCTTGATGGCGGGGGCCGCAGGGTGCTTCTGGACGCCTCAAGAACCGCAGCGGGGGATTTCAGTACTGTATGGATATAAAAGATAGAACTAAAGTTAGCGTTTTGCAAAGATGGATGCAGCCCTGTAATATGTTACCATTTTTGCACAGCCATTTGGAATTAAAGTATTTATCATCAGTGAAGCAGTACTAATTATCTATGTTGTATTTTTATTTGTATACATTAATACTTCATTTATCGCAGTTAATTGTTTGCAGAGCCCACCGTGATAAGTGAAGTTATGCCAATTAGGATTTCTTCTTTATAAAATGATTTTCAGAGAATAGGAAAAACTACAACCTCCTAAATACAATTTAACACTATTAGAGACCTAGACATGAAATAACACCCCTATAGTCATGTTTACACCCGTATTACCCAATATAGTAGATGTCGGAGAAAATAAGATATAATAGACTCACATCTCAGCATTGGGAGAGTTCCTTTATGCCGTGGCCAGTATAACATTACTGTCACCATGTGACCAGAGTAGAATACTACCTATCAACATGTCTTACAACGCGTTTTCTGAAAGTGTTTTTTTGATGCTTAAAAATTCTTCATATCGGCCAAAAATGTGCTAAAACATGCATATTTTTGGACTAACAATGGGCGGGAATCAACCACAAAACCAATTTTTTTTATTTTTATAAATAAACGTGAAGAGTGAAGGCGTGAAATTCAAATTGCAATGTGGCAAGGGTCAACGATACAGGAATCTTGTCAACATTTTTTTGCCAAAATTAAGAATTAAAAAGGCCGAGCATAAGCTCAACTCTGAACCCCCGACATCATTTCCTGTTCCCCACAGCAACACACATACGCACAAGTCTTTATTTTTTGGGTAATACGAATATAAAACTGACCACAGGGCTGTTATTTCAAGTCTAGAGGGCTCGAATAGTGCTGAAACTGTATTTAAAATGTTGTAAACAGGTTTTTATGCACCAACTACAAAAATATCATTTATAAATAAGTGATCATTTTGTTTTCATCGTGTTAGGGGAACAAACTGGCCGTGTTAACCGAAGGATTCCTATGCATCGTGTCCAATCAGGGAAATACATCGACATGCTGAACAATCAAATACAGAAGCATTCTGTTGTCATTCATATGTCCTTCATATGCTTCGTGGCGTGCCATGAGATTGTTCGAGTGTAAAATACAGTGAGGGGAAAAAACTATATGAACCCCAGCTGATTTGGTAAGTTTGCCCACTAACAAAGAAATGATCAGTCTATAATTTCAATGGTAGCTTTATTTGAACACTCCATGCAAGATCTCACCTTGTGAAGTTTCAATGATGATGAGAACAGTGAGAAATCAGCCCAGAACCACTAGGGAGGAACTTGTCAATGATCTCAAGGCAGCTGGGACCATAGTCGCAACAAAAACAGTTGGTAACACACTACGCCGTGAAGGACTGAAATCCTGCTGTGCCCGCAAAGTCCCCCTGCTCAAGAAAGTCCATCTACAGGCCCGTTTGAAGTTTGCCACTGAACATCTGACTGATTCAGAGGAAGACTGGGTGAAAGTGTTGTGGTCAGATGAGACCAAAATTGAGGTCTTTGGCATCAACTCAACTCGCCGTGTTTGGAGGAGGAGGAATGCTGCCTATGACTCCAAAAAACACCGTCCCCACCGTCAAATATGGAGGTGGAAACATTATGCGTTGGGGGGGTTTTTCTGCCAAGGGGACAGGACAATTGCAGCGCATCAAAGGGAGGACGGATGGGGCCATGTACTGTCAAGTGTTGTGTGAGAACCTCCTTCCCTCAGTCACGGCATTGAAAATGGGTTGTGGTTGGGTATTCCAGCATGACAATGATCCAAAACACACGGCCAAGGCAACAAAAGATAGGCTCAAGAAGAAGCATATTAAGGTCATGGAGTGGCCTAGTCAGTCTCCAGACCTTAATCCCATAGAAAATCTGTGGAGGCAGCTGAAGGTTCGAGTTGCCAAACATCAGCCACGAAACATGAATGACTAGGAGAGGATCTGCACAGAGGAGTGGGCCAAAATCCCACCTGAGATGTGTGCAAACCTTGTGGCCAATTACTAGAAACTGCTGACCTCTGTGATTGCCAACAAATGCAAATTCATTTATAACTCTTTTTGAAACGCATTTTTCTGGATTTCTTTTGTCATTGTTGTCTCAGTGTTCAAATAAAGCTACCATTGAAATTATAGACTGATCATTTCTTTGTTAGTGGGCAAACTTACAAAATCAGCTGGGGTTCAAATAGTTTTTTCCCTCACTGTATGTTCCTAGGCTTAGTGAAAGTTGGGAAACGCTGCATTTTGTTATCCATCTAAAGCTGCTAATGTTGATGCGTTATCACTACAAAATCAAATGAACCATCTTTCCTCTCAGAAAAAAAAATGTAATTGGAAAGCCAGTAAAAGGAAGATACACATTGACGAGCATAACCTCAAATTAAAACAACGGAAAACACTTTCAGATTTTGCTTTTGTAAGAGCACAGGATGTACTGATGGATGAAACAGATGTGTTGCGGGCCTCATAAATCCTTTATAATCTGAATCTGATCTCATGGAGCTCCTCCTGCTTTAATGCTTCAGTCCATTCATGACCAACGATAAGTCGAGGTCAGATTTTTTTTAAAAAAATGAAAAGGCGACACCACAAGACGCATTCACGAGAAAGAACTGCAAAATGGAAGACTGCTTTTGTCAATAACACGGAAGATTGTTCCTCACCGTGCAGAGCACGCGATTTCTCTCTCCCGTCCCCGCCCCCATGCACAAAAACAATTCCCTCACATCAACTTCCCTGCCAGATGGGGATTCTTCGTCTTTGAAAGACGCCTCTGATTAAAAGACAATTCCAGTGTTGCCGCAGATGAGGCGGCACAGGTCGGATTTGGGAGTTTAAGATGATTTACATTTGAAGTTTGACATGGAAAAGGTGACATTGAGAGGCTATGGAGGGGGTTGGTTGGAAGTGGGCTAAAAATAGTCACATTCTGCAGTGCCTTCAGACTTAATTATACAATTCTTAAAGCAGAGCAATTACAGCATTTTTATTTGACTACACAGACAGTATAGGATTTTACTTGGCTAATGCCGCAGGCCGAGCAGCAGCGCCTAGGATGTGCAAATGCTATTTTTGTTTACATGGAGCTGCGAACTTATGCCACAGAGCTGTAACGTCTCTGCAACATGGCTGCTCATCATTTCTTAAGTGCCTTTTCCCCAAAGTGAAAACCCCATTCTGATGAAGACAATCCAATGCGACACATGAACTGCTCTGTTTTCGTTAATATTGTGGTAGCGATTTGCAGTGGTAGATGCAGCACTGCTTTAAATAAACTTCTAATGCTTCTTCTGAGTTTTAAAAAAAATACAAATAAACACAAATAGTACAAGGGAGTACCCACATGCAAGTCATAAAGACAAATCAACAGACAAGTCAGTTAATTAATGGAATTGCTCCTACTGGGAGCTGATGAAGGCCAGCCAGTGTGCCGCGCCGGCCAGGGAAGCGAAGCCAACTCGCCCTAACCGGCGAAGCACAACGAACCACAGAGCAATGAGAGTCCTTGAATAAAATGTCACAATTTGTCCGTTAAGAGAAATAAAAAATTAAACAAATCATCATTTGGAAATTACATTGCATGTTTTGCTTTTTTTTAGAATGAAAAGCTGTTTCTAACATTCAGACTGTGTTAACAATCAAGTTAAAATATACTGTCTCTTGTCAAAACTGATTATTACCTTAGTGATACATCTTTAATACATTAATACATCTTATGTAGGTCTTTAGATTGTACCCATACCGCGGCTGTCCAATGCAGATGCCTGTTTGAACTAATGTGCTGCCGTACGATTATCAACAAATAAACGAGCAGCCTCGTACAACATGGGCCTGGAAGGCTGTGGGACTACAGAGCCATAATGTCAAAAAGACAGCGCAGCCAAAAGGAAACTGGGTTGACCAACTGGCGTTCGAAACCATCATCCGGACATATTGATGCCTTGAGATGATATTACATTGTGTGTGCATCGAGGAATCAAGCGTAAACAAGCCCGTTAGACATCACTACACATGACAGCCAACGAGAGGGGAAGCTAACACAGACAGAGAGAACGCGTCTCGTGCTGTTTGACAAAACACTAAAACCGTGTTGTCAAAAAATACAGGAGAACATTAAGCTAAAAAGTGCCACTTACCTGTTTATGCTTGACGTCGACCTTCTCTGAACCCCCCCGGGCTTCTCCGGATTTCAAACTGCCAAGTCCATTAAAAAAAGACTTGTGGGAATGCTTCGCCTTGTCATTTTTATTCTTTTTAATGGCGTCCTCGGTTAACAGCGGAGTGAAGGACCCAGGAAAACTTTACTGTGTGACAAGCCGGCGTATTTATACAGTGTGACTCGCCCACACCCCCATGACGCCACGCACTACTTTCTTTCAACTATCGTGAACACTTTTTCAAACATACATTTTCTCCATAGAAAAAAAAATGTTTAGTGTATTTTTTTTCTGTAAACAAATGTCGAGAAATATATTTTTCCAAATCAATGACACACACGAAACATCAACGTTACACAATAAAAAAGGTAATATAATACCCCAATGGTATTCACATTATTCAGTATTGTTTAGCGATGTTTAAAACGTAAACAAGTCAAGAAATTATATTAATTGATTCATTCCTTTTCTATACCGCTTATCCTCATTAGGGTCGCGGGTATGCTGGAGCCTATCCCAGCTGACTTCGGGCGGAAGGCAGGGTACACCCTGGACTGGTCGCCAGCCAATCACAGGGCAGACAAACAAGCATTATTAATGTTTTAATACTAAAGTGTAAGAGTTGACCGAAGTAGAGGTTCGCGTAAAAGGCGGAGGGATATTTGTAGTTCCTAATGGCGCTGACAGCTTGCTAAAAATATAAGCGGTGATAGCAACAGAACCTCTATTGGCCGAGTAGGGGGCGGATTCACAAATTATTGGGCTGTAGTATCCAATCACAACACAAAACACGACAATGTCGTTATGAGGGATTGTGGGAAATGGCGTTCTTAAAATAAACTAATTATTTGTAACAAGTTTTTCCTTCCCTGCTTTAAATGGAAAGAAACACGTCTAAGTAGATTCATATTGCATAAAAGTTCACATAAAAATAAACAATGTGTGCTCTGTAAAACTATAGGATTGGGTTTGACCAATTCCAATTTTTGGGTAATTTGTTTAGAACTACGGTTATTCACCCCACTCTGTAGATCATGTTTATTTTCAAAATGTGCAAACGTTCAATTGATGGCCAATTCAAAATATTTGTAATACAAATAGTAGCTAAGTTCTTTTATTGAGTGTAATTTATAGAGTGTAATTTAGTATAGTATATTTCTTGTTAGAAAACTACTGCTGAGTCTATCGTCAAAATTAGCGTTTCCAATTATTTTGAATGCACCTGTCCATATAAATATGACATTTTATGTCATGTATATTTTTGATACGTTTGGAAACTTTAGAGACAACGGCAACACTACTATTAAAATTAATAATGATAACGTGTATGTGGGGAAAAAACAGAATCGTAAAGAATCAACGTAAATTAACATCGCAGTACTACCAGCACGTCTGTGACGTCATCGCCATGCGACACTCATCTTTGTCAGTGAACAAAATGGCGTCTTACTGTCTGACTGTCACTCGGTTACGGGTAAGAATTGGGTCATTTTTGTGTAAATGGAGAGTGAACGGTGTTTCCGAGGGGGATATTTGTGACAATGGATGTGTTCTACCGTGGGCTCCTAATATTTGTAGCCTACGGCTTAAAACCGGTGGATATATGCAGGCGAGAGTGTGCGCCGCCGAGACTTTGTCGGGCAGGTCACTCAAGTGTCCCTGGATGACTCGATGCTGTGACGCACGTAACGGTTACAAGCCTAATATAACGTGGGTTTAACATAAGACTATGTCATAGTCTATACGTTGTCAGATGAGGTCGACATATACTTTACATTGCCTACAAGCTGTCTTGGTTTATTTGCAAGGTGACAGCAAGGTTAAAGCGTGTTATACGCATCTGTGCCCATTCTCCCGCTACGTTTTGCGTCACGTTACACATACGTAGTGTGCGTGTATTCACTTTATTTGTGTAATATTGAAAATCGCGTTTAACTCGTGCGCCTTTTCATGTGGAAATATTTAGCTTGCCTTTATCACATGAAATAGACAGTTGGTCGAGTTGGGGATATTCACCAAACACATTTAATTCAAATGTTATAAGTTGGTGTTGGTGCACTTCTGCTAGCATTAACGCAATAAATTACAACAACCCTTCTGTGAATACTAGTTTTACGTAGCTCATCAGCATCATACGAGCTACAGGAATTTTTAAATGGACAGTGTTGATTTATTGTGGGTTGAAGAATATGTAATTTATTATAATGGAATTTGACTCTCTGCGATATTAAATGATTGAGGTTTTCTATTTCAGTCTCATTGTTTTACATTTTTAATTAAATTCTGTTTAGATTTTTTAAAACATATTTAATATATCATGTTTCTTTTCAGACGAGTTTTTCTCTTGCAGTACCTTGCATCTGTTACATAATAATTCAAACGCTAAACTTGATGCCCACTTGTTATTTGTAATACAGCATCAACAATGGTCACTTTAAGGCCAGAATGATGTTGTATACTCTCACTACTTTGATAGAGTTGGAATTTTAAACAAATGTATTCAATACTGTGGTTTAAAATATGTACAAATGCTCATTAGGGGCGTATTTGCAAGATCAAATGCATTTTATTTCAATACAACGTCTGCAAGACATACAGTATTTTATTACTCCACCGCAGTATTTGAACCTATGCTCACTTTCTTGTGCCATTTGATTGGCTCACTTTCTTTTACAGAATTGCTGTGTAACTCCAAATGCAATGTGCAACCTTAAACTGAACAATAAAAGCCATGTGGTGTCATTCATGAAATCTTATTCTGTTTCTCTTTGCTAAGCTGGCCCTTGGTACTGGTGCAAGGCGACTTCATGTGTCTGCCGCCCTCAGTGCCCAGGCCAAAGTGGCAATGAGCCGCTTTGAGCCTGACTCCAGCGTTAACTATGCGCAAATGCATGAGAACATCAGCGTTGTGCGTAAGAGGTCAGCCAAACAAACATATTTCCTCACAAACCCTGTAAATTGCAACTTCCTAACATTTTAGTCCCCCCCCTCTTCAGGCTCAACAGACCTCTTACTCTGTCTGAAAAGATTGTGTACGGTCATCTGGATGACCCGGCAGGTCAGGAGATTGAGCGCGGTCGCACTTATCTGCGCTTACGCCCGGACCGCGTGGCCATGCAGGACGCTACAGCTCAAATGGCAATGCTTCAGTTCATCAGCAGTGGTCTGCCCAAGGTAGCAGTACCCTCCACCATCCACTGTGATCATCTGATTGAAGCCCAGATTGGAGGAGCTCAGGATCTGCAGAGGGCTAAGGTGAGGACAAATACAAGAAAGATAAGTTTCACTTAATGAGGTTGACAATGACAACAATGTGGATGGAAATAACAGAAGCGTGAGAGCAACAGCATCATGTTTGATTTTAAAGGATGTATTATTAAAAATAGACATAATCCACAGTGTAGTATTGTATATGTGTCTGACGCTCAGTTCACTGGTAATGTAATCCCACCTCCATAAACACTGTATGGTTGTTTTGTTCCCCCAGAATTTTAGTGGGAACACAAGGCTCCTTTCTATTGCAGCATGACAGTGCACAAAGCAAGGTCACAAAGACGTGCTTGTATTATTTTAGTGTGAAAGAACTTTTATTTATGAAACACCTTATTTTTTCCCTTATTTTCCATACTTTCAAATGCCATTGTTGACTGGTATGATTTTGTGTAGGTTTGATGACCACATAAGTGTGTACAGTTGTCCCTCGCTACATCATTGTTTGAACATCACACCCTCTCACTCTATTGTGTTTTTTCCAGAAATTAAATAAAAAATATCATTGTTGATGGTTGAATGCGGCCTATTATTAGTCAAAATATATGCATAAACAAACAAATTGTATGTATTATTGGCCGGAATTACGTATTGTCGATTGTACAAATGGCTAAATCAACAAAAATACAAATGTAAGGGGTTCAGAAGATGTGCTATGTAGTGTAATAATAGGCCGAGCTCAAGTTGTGGCTGACAGCAGCTCCTGTGTGAATGTTCACTGCATATGTGTTCTCCATTGCAGTGGTATTGTATTACATTGGCCACTAGGTGTGAGGAATGCTACATTTATCAGACAATGGCCACCAAGAATGCTGCCAATGCTAAGATGCGAGTCTATGTAATGTCTTATTTATCTCTAAAATGTCTTATTTTCTATTATTATGTCAACTATATTGAGTAATACAACTGTGAAAGGGATCATAGGTGTCTTATTTTATGTACAGAGGGCTATAATAATCCTACTAAAAACATTTTAGAAGGTCTTAAACAGGTTTTCTATGCTCTAACTACAAAAATATTTTATTTATAAATAAGGAATCCTACTTTGTGCAAATTCACTTATCGCAGTCAGGTCTGGAACCAATAACCACGATAGACAAGGAATGATACCTAAAAACTAATGTAAGTCCTTACTAACACAGGAAGTGAACCAGGAAGTTTACAACTTCCTTGCAACTGCTGGAGCCAAATATGGAGTTGGCTTCTGGAAACCAGGCTCAGGGATCATCCATCAGGTACACAGAAGCTGAATTAGGCCGTAAATGTCCTTGTTTTCACCTCCTTGTAACAGCACGTTGGTTGTTCCATACCTCGTACAGATCATCTTGGAGAACTATGCCTATCCAGGGGTGATGCTGATTGGTACAGATTCACACACTCCTAATGGCGGCGGTCTGGGTAGCGTCTGTATTGGAGTGGGTGGAGCCGATGCTGTAGATGTCATGGCTGGAATCCCTTGGGAGCTCAAGTGTCCCAAAGTGAGTTTTCACCATTATTTTGAATGTGATTATTTTTGACAAGGTCCTTCTCCATTTTTGTTTACTTGTGGTTGTCTTTCAGGTGATTGGAGTGAAGCTGACGGGAACTTTGTCAGGCTGGACATCTCCAAAAGATGTCATCTTGAAGGTGGCTGGAATCCTGACCGTAAAGGGCGGCACAGGTGCGATTGTGGAGTATCATGGACCTGGAGTTGACTCTATCTCCTGCACAGGTAAGGACATTACGAATGTAAAAATATCCACATTGTCTGCAATATTTGAGCACATTGGTGCAGTACTAAGTGACACTTAAATTATACAGGAATGGCCACTATCTGCAATATGGGTGCTGAGATTGGAGCCACCACATCTATTTTCCCTTACAACCACCGTATGAAGACCTACCTTGACAAAACTGGTCGTGCTGGTGAGTTGCTGGACAGCACTTTGTTATGTTCAGTATTCATTCCTTTACATGTGTTTACTTATGTCTCAATCTTGGCCACTCCCCCAATAGAGATTGCTTCTCTGGCTGATCAGTTCAGAGGTGACTTGGTCCCTGATGATGGCTGTGAATACGACCAGACCATTGAGATTAACCTGAGTGAGGTGGGATATACTGTATTGTTTTAGTAAAATAAATACTTCTGTGCCGTTAAGCTTTTTGGGAGCTTTAAAGAGAAAACGCTCAAACTGTATTCTTTGCTGACCCAGTTTCATGTTCCACTATTGTGCTCTTTTTTTTGCAGACAAACTTATTTGACCAGCATAGAGTGTATTTGGTAGAGTAAATAAAATGTCCATTAGTTAAATGCCAAAATTCTTACATTTATTGATGCAATACATGTAACTTTGCCGTGAAAAAACAAAACAAAAACATGGCTAACATTTCTAATGGGATGTCAGGTTCTCCAGACATTGCTACAAAACTGTCAACAAACTGAAATTCCTGTGCTTGTACTTAAGGAAGGAAGACGTAGTCATTTCAATTGCGTTATTAATGTAAGATGTTTTTTTGTGACACCCTTGTATTGTTTACACAAATAGTATTTGGGGAACGGCGCTCTTATTTTGAAGGCCGGAATGTGTGTGTTTCATATATTTCACTCAGAACTTGCACGACGTCGGCGTGCATCATAAAACATTTGCATTAACAAGTGAAAAAAACACAACACGGTGTAAACCCGAGTCACACGCACACAGCCGCACACGCCAGCATGCTCTACTATACTAAGATAACTCCGCTAGCTTCTATTCATGTTCTGGAAGAGAGGACTTTTGAAGTTTTTTTTCGCCAGCTTTTGCCGGTGTTCTGGTCACCGTTTTTTGTTCAGTAGAGCGCGGGCTATTCTGTCATGGAAAGTAGTTCCCCACACAAACGTTCCTTCTCCTCACAATGTCACATCAGTCGCATTAGGTCCATTTTTGTGATATTCGGCGTTTAACAGTAGATTCTGTTTTTATTGGCAAATTCCGTGGAAATCATTGGGCCCTACAGACATGATCATTCCTTGTTTCGTTCTGCTCACAGTTAAAGCCACACATCAATGGGCCTTTCACCCCCGACTTGGCCCACCCCGTGTCTGAAATTGGTGCCGTAGCTGCGAAGAGCGGTTGGCCTCTGGAGGTTAAAGTTGGTAAGTCTTTACGTATTACCTTACATTGTTTTTTTATTTATTCATGATGCTCTTTTCCGTGAAATGTAATATTTCGCTCTTTGATGCCACTGGCTGTGTTATTGACTTTCTGTGATCATATTACTGCCGAATCAGCGAGGCTCACGCTTCTCTTTTCACCTCGGCAGAAAGAATATGGAAATATCAATTTTCAGAAGTCACAGAATTAGTATTGGAATGATGATGTATTTATGGGTCAGCGGACCTACATTCGTACCTATTCAGACTTTTGATTTTATATTGTGTCTACAAAAGTAGAGACAGGCAGGTGCTTAAAGTGTATTTTTTATGTTGAACAATGTTGCCTTTAGGGCTGATTGGAAGCTGCACCAACTCCAGCTATGAGGACATGGGAAGAGCTGCCTCTCTTGCCAAGCAGGCTTTGGATAAAGGCTTGAAGTGCAAAGCCCAGTTCACAGTCACTCCTGGGTCAGAGCAGATCCGAGCCACTATCGAAAGGGATGGATATGTGAGTCAAAACGTCACACAGCATATTATTTCAAGGTGGGATTGGCAGAGTTAAGAAAATAAATGTCACCTCTCTTCCAGGCCAAGATCTTGAGTGACGTTGGGGGGGTTGTACTCGCCAATGCTTGTGGGCCCTGTATTGGTCAGTGGGACAGGTATGCACTGTACGATCAAATTCAAAATCGAATCAAATAGGAAATGATGTGTTCTCCACGCAAAGGTGCTCGTTTGTTCACTGTCTGCAGGAAGGATGTGAAAAAAGGAGAGAAGAACACTATTGTTACTTCCTTCAATAGAAATTTCACCGCTAGAAACGATGCTAATCCAGCTACTCATGCTTTTGTCACTTCTCCAGAGGTAAGCGTAACTTGGAAGTCGCATGGCAGAGCCAGCAACTGGCAGACATACCCTTGCGCGTATTCTTACAGTACAGGGGATCCTCGGGTTACGTAAAAGTTTCCTGTACATAAATCCATTTCCTATTTACATTTTTAAATTAAAAAAAGATTAATTTAATACTAAAACAGTTATTAACTGGATAATCGATTTAACCTTCAATTAATTGTTGCAGATTTAAAAGGAACTGTACCAACTAATTGTACCTTGTAGAAGAGAATGTAGCTAAACTAAAGTGAGCAAGTATTATAAAAAGGGATGCATGATATCTTTTTTCAAGCCGAATCCGGATAATGTGAAATCTTAGCTTCTCAAGATAAATCCCACAAACTGATAACTTTTGATATGTATTATTTGTTAAATTTAGATTTATTGTCGTCTGTGCACACCTGGAGGTAATAACGACTCAGACAAGATAGATAGATAGATACTTAGATACTAGGTTAAGGTATTACGTCCAGTCCTGTGTGTGTTTTTATCGCTCACCCTCTGTTGTGTTAAAAACCCGCATGGTGTGGGGGAGGAATTATTTTCTCAGTCTCAGTGGGACAGGACAGTGATAGTCATCTGCCACTGGAACTGCCCTTCAGTTGGGATATAATGTTGTGCACTGGATGATTCTGGTTGTCCATGATGGAAAAAGTTGCACTGTGACAAAGTTGAATTTGACAAACAGTAACTGTAGATTTGTCCTAACCAAATATCATTACATCACCACTATTACCAACACATTTTAAAAAAAAAACAGCAATGCCTCAGAAAGCCAGTATCTTCAACAATGGAAAAGCCGTCACATTCATGATGAAATCACAGATCGGTTTAACCCTCGGGTCATCTATGGCAAACGTTTTGCACTTTATCAACTCAGCGGGTATAGGAACAAGCCCCGGGCATCGTAGCAATGTGTTGAAGCTCAGTGTTTTTAGTTTTGTTTTTTGGCGTAACTAGCACTCAAAATGTCTTCCTCTGAAACAGTGAATGTTTGTTTACAAGTTAGCTCAAGGAAAGTTATGACGTGCCGTTAACGTCACAGGCAGAACTTACTGTTCACTAACACTACATGACTACCCTGCTGAACAGGACGGGTTCAAAAAATAAAACAAAATCTCAATGGAGAGAAAAGGAGCGCTTGATTTGCTAACCAGCACAGTACAGGTAATCAATCATTGGAGCATTTAAAAAAAAAAGATTGGTTATGTTGCTGTTTTTTTTGGTATAATGTTATCATTCCTCATATCAGTCCGATAATTATCACGCATCACCGATTATAAATCATCTCATTGTAGTTTATACCATTGCAAACAATAACCACAGCAATAAAAATGTTCGTAGTTGTATATTAGTGTTGTGGAAATGCTTCTTATGTAACTGAATGCAGATCGTCACTGCCTTGGCCCTCGCCGGGACTCTCAACTTCAACCCAGAAACAGACTACTTGACCGCCCCTAACGGTGAGAAGTTTAAGCTGAACCCCCCTTCTGGTGACGAGCTCCCCTCCAGAGACTTTGACCCGGGCCAGGACACCTACCAGCATCCCCCCGCTGAGAGCGGCTCTGTCAAGGTCAGCTCAGTCAGTTCTGTTTCAGAAAAGAGCACAGCAAGAAAGTAAAACCGGTTTCGGTCATAGCCCAGGCAGTGAATATTTTTGAAAAGTACGCTGGAAATCAAAAGAGTGTTAAAGTAGCATTAAAATTGACTGACTGAATTATGTTTTTAAATATTATGTTGTTAAGGTGAATGTAAACCCAGCCAGCAACCGTCTGCAGCTATTAGAGCCCTTTGACAAGTGGCATGGGAAAGACTTGGAAGACATGAAGGTCCTTATCAAGGTGAGATGAAGCAAACTGTATGTCATGCAGTTTTCTTAAGCTTTCAAAATTCATATAATGTGGAACCCGTTCATGATGATGCCCCCCGGATTGGCTATACTACTACACATGCCAACGTCGGACAAAACTAATGTCGGGGAAAAAAGCCGTCCACAATATTAGTTTGTCTAATGTAACTTACGAAGCTTGCTAAGACTTTTGGTCCAAACGCAACAGCTCAAAATGGTGTGGTTTTAATGAAGGTCATTGCAAAAGAAATAATGTTCTTTAATACAGTTGAAAATCCAGCATTTCAAGAAATACTACAAACATTTGACGGACAGTACAAATTGCCTGTGAGAAAATACGTGCCACCAACGCCAATTCTGTAACTTTACAAAGAGAAAGATGACTTATTAAAGGAATGTTGTATTATGATCTAAAATTGTTTATTATTATCTATTATCATAAAATTAGTGGTCTCAAAAATGCTGACAATAATATAGTTTAGCATCAATTTGTGGGACAATAAACATGAAAAAAAAGCACCTGTGTTGTTTTGGGATTTTGTTAAAAAAAAAAAAAGGGTCATTAAAAAAAATGAATATTAAAATCTCATCTCATCCAGTTCTTGTGGACCAAACCTTGTGTGTCGTCTCAATTCATGAGTTGAGTGTCTTGAGACATCAGATCAATTCCAGTCTCTTATTTTGCTCTGTGTTGATGTTTTAGGTGAAGGGAAAGTGCACCACTGACCACATCAGTGCCGCTGGACCTTGGCTAAAGTTCCGTGGCCACCTCGACAACATCTCCAACAATCTGCTGATTGGTGCCGTGAACATGGAGAACGATGCTGTCAACAAAGTCAAAAACCAGCTGACTGGAGAGTATGGGGGAGTGCCTGATGTGGCTCGTCACTACAAGGTTTGATGGCAGAGATTTTAAATATTTCTAATGTTCACTGTGGCACTTAATTTATTGGCTATTTCATTGTCTGATGCAGGCCAACAGAGTAAATTGGGTTGTGGTAGGGGATGAGAATTATGGCGAAGGATCCAGCAGAGAGCATGCTGCCCTGGAGCCTCGTCACCTGGGGGGGCGTGCTATCATTGTCAAAAGCTTTGCAAGAATCCATGGTGAGGGTACAAAAATACATCATAGGACTGTCCAAATAAAACGAGACCTTACTCAACCTCCATTTAGTTAACATTTTATCCCAAGTGCAGGTCCATTCAGGTAATGTAATTCTTCTTTATTCATCGAAGCGCAAAAAATACCACACATTTGAGTTTGGGCGCTGCTCCCGTCTTGTTTTGCTGATCATCACTCAGTTTTCATGTGTAGGGTTTAGTCAATATTTTTGCTAAAATATTGTACAACATTGCACATAACAAACTAGTCTGTTTACCCTGTACTATATGAACTCTCTGCCTGTTTTATTGGGTGCAACTGCTAAATAAACCAGCATGGGGACAAAGAAAGTTGCCAGTGCCAGCAATTTGATAAAGAAGGTGAGAAACGCATAATATGTAAACGGATAAATAATAGTTTCCATCCATTTGTCATTTGTTTTTGTAATTATTTCATATTGTTTTCTACATGTAAACGTAAAATTCTTCATAAAATGTATTTTTATGTTATGTTTGGTTGCCTGGAACTTTGTGGGTAAAATGACCATATTTTGTAAATCAATTTTTTTATGTGTTCCGGTTTTCATCACCCCTTTTCCAACTAATTATTAATGTTAAAAACCAAGGTTCCACTGTAGCGATTAAGTGTGAAATATGAAACAGTACTTCAAAAATTAACCAAAAACAGGCCTTCAGACAAAGGCTTTTTGCTGGTCTTGCATATACAGAAAAAGAATGGTGATGCATATTGAATGATTTCGGTGTGTTTTTGTTTTTATCCAGAGACTAACCTGAAGAAACAGGGCCTACTGCCGCTGACTTTTGCTAACGCTAGTGACTACGACAAAATCCGTCCTGATGACCACATTTCAATCACCGGGCTTAAATCCTTTGCCCCCGGCAAGGTGAGCTTTAACCTGCACGCATTAACACTGTGCTACATTATACTCATGTCAGTGTGCTAGTAACCGCTCTGAATGTAATTGAAGGGAGGTGCAGTACTGTATCATTGCAATCTACAGCCACAATAATAAACATCCTTTTAATTCCTCGATTGGTATGACCGCAGTCCATGTGGTATTGATGTGATCCATTTCCTTCTACAGCCCCTGACAGCAGTGATCAAGCACAGTGATGGCAGCCAGGAGTCAGTCACCCTAAACCACACCTTCAACGACACCCAGATTGGGTGGTTTAAAGCAGGCTCCGCACTCAACAGAATGAAGGAGCTCCAGTAGTTGGTGCAAGGCAAGAAGGCGGGGCTTGTAGTGGCCATCAAGGGACCTTGGGATGGGTGGAGAAGGGGTGGCTGGGCAAGTACTGCGTGCATAGCGGCAAAGTGCAAGACGTAAGCAGTTTATGGTGACCAGATTTGGTTGAGGCTTAACTGTAGTCATGTTCCTTTAAGGAAAGAAATCACATTCACACACACCAGGTCGCTGGACAGATGAAAGGCGCACACAGCCACATACTGTACATCCACAGACAGAATGAAAAATTAAAACAAGATAATCACAGCCATCTTTGTGCGAGAAGCCTAGCATAACATGCGTTTCTCGGCAGCAGCACCCTCCATATTGGCAGCACTCCACTAAAAGTCCCTCACACAGTTGGCATGTCTTTAACAACATTTTATTTTAACATCACAACCCTACTGTACACTTCTGTATTTCTGTGAAATCAATCCGAGCTAAGCAGATTTAAAAGCATAAGCAGATGGTTATTGATGATCTCTAGTGTAATTATTAAATTAAGTCGGCTATAGGTGGTGTTAATATTGCATACAACAGTTCTTTCACTTGTTTATTTATTACTCACTAAAACACGAGAAGACTATTGCGCCCCTTCTTACGCTGAATACTCGTAGTATGTCATCCTTTCTTTAATCCATTTGAGCATTTTCCTACACTACTAATGCATAGAACAAAAAAAATCTGTTGTGAATTTTTTGAACCGACTTAAATCATGAAACAATTAGCATCCATACATGCACATTTTTGCATCCCATGTGAGCAGTGCAGAAACTATGGATATTCTGTTGGGTAAGGCCTACGTCTGCATCACACTGCAGGTCTCGACACGTCATTTCCTGCAATTCTGTGTGCGGAATTAACACCACTTTTTATAATGATGAATGTCGAATAAATGTGCTTTAAAAAGTCACAGGTTGGTGTAAATTATTTGCTATAATGCTGGAGTGTGTATGGAAATTCCCTCACTGGTCTTTAGTTCAAGTCTGGTTCTCTCTGGTTCATGTCATTGTTGCACAGTTCATTTGACAAATGTGGTATGCTTGTGGCTGCCTTTAACAATATATGTAATTCTGTCATATTTTTAAATTTCTAGTCCAATTTAGAGACGTGGTTATCCACATTGTCTGTGACTTGTACTGCGACGCAGATGATGCTTTGTTGTTAGTGGGTTGTGGCCTTTTAACTTGAAGAAATTGCAAAGTGTGTGAGTAAAGGTAGTGTGTGGTGGAGGGACATACTTTATTGGTCTGTTACAGCAAAGAAACACGAATATTACTTAAATACGATTACTCGCCATCCATTTTAACATCAAGCCTGTTTTTGTAGCTTGTTGAAATGTCCAAAACAGTTGTGTGCAAACAGGATTTGTGGAGATTTCACGCACAATTTAGTGTACAATGTGTGGTGCAGTCTAAAAGTAAAATTAATTCATCACTGATTAAAATTAAACTAATTTTCTTTGCCACCTAATGGTCATTGCACCTGTATTAAATTATACAAAATCATGTATTCATCTGACCATACATGCACAGAGATACAAATAGGAACAATGATTTTTGTCAAGATGTGTAAATGTTTTTACTATATAAACCCATATTAGCTGAAAATATTCGTACTGTGTAATAAAACTTCAATTGCTAACGAAAGACGGGACATTCCAAAACAATATTGTACCCAGTGAAGTGTACTTTAAAAAAAGCAAAACATGACACTGTACCTTTAATTTTTCACGACCTGTCGTAAACTGGTCGCTTTTGTCGTAACAGCCACATGGCCGCTGCCATCGACATGCTTCTCTAACGACAGCTACGTTTTGGTAGCTTTTCTTGGTTTGGATGTAAAGTAGCTGACCAAAGAAGCCATCTTGTATAAACTCTTTCATGTAGCTCACACGCCGCCGCCTCCGCCCCGTGCCGAAGCCCTGAGGCCTGCGTGTGTAAGCACCTGCGCCATGTTTGTTTTGGTGGACATGGTCGACACTGTCAGGATCCCTCCGTGGGACTTTCACAGGCAACTCAACGACGCTGTGTCCGATGAGCTGAACAAAAAGCTGGCAAACAAGGTGTGTGTACGTCTTCAAGTGTTGTGCTTAGAGTTTGCCAATGTATTACCCAACAACTCCGAAATCACGTGTGCATAAGTATTCACAGCCTTTGCCACAGAGTTGTATTGGTGTGTGTATAGCATCTCTTGGAATTGTGCACCAAATCTAGCAACCAGTGAGTGCATGGACTGAAAAACAATATAATATGAAAACATGTGATGTCTTCTTCGGGACTTTCTCTCATGATCTCAGGTGGTCTACAATGTCGGTCTCTGCATCTGCTTGTATGACATCACCAAACTGGAGGATTCCTACATATTCCCAGGGGATGGCGCCTCACACACCAAAGGTATGATGATGCCTGATGTTTATATCATTTCAGGTAAAACCAAAGGTACACCAGCAGATGAATAAATGTCCTAAATTCAGTTTATTGTTGGCACATTTTGAAGGGATGCTCTGACCTCGGACAACGTCTCAAGTTCATTTCAGGTACGTCGTTTTCCACCCGTTTCTGGAAGAGATCCTGGTTGGCAGGATCAAATACTGCAGTCAGGAGGGAGTTCACGGTAAGCTCGCAATCAAATGTTTTTCACTGTATTTTAGTGTTTGACTTAATATGAATTGTACCCGCTGCTGTAATTACTCGCACAAATTCAGTTTTGTTTGAGACGGTTTTCCTAAGTATGTATTATTTTAAAGCATGGCCAAATTTGGGCCCATAGTGAAATGTGAGACCCCCCTCCCTTTAAATAATATTAATAGCTATTGTTTTACAGGCACAGTTATATTACCGTGTTATTAGTACTGCCTTGGTACTACTACTATTAATATTAACCGGGAAAACTGCTATTGCTGTCTATTATTATTATCATCATTATTGATGTGTTGTTATTATTCAAACTTTACATTCATTCATTCATTTTCTGTACCGCTTATCCTCATTAGGGTCACGGGGATGCTGGAGCCTATCCCAGCAGACTTTGGGCGAGAGGCGGGGTACACCCTGGACTGGTCGCCAGTCAATCGCAGGGCACATATAGACAAACAAACATTCACACTCACATTCATACCAATGGACAATTTAGAGTCGCCAATTAACCTAACATGCATGTTTTTGGTATGTGGGAGGAAACCGGAGTACCCGGAGAAAACCCACGGGGAGAACATGCAAACTCCACACAGAGATGCCCAACGGAGATTTGAACCCAGGTCTTCCAGATCTCCTGACTGTGTGGCCAATGTGCTAACCACTCAGCCACCGTGCGGCCCTCAGCCACCGTGCGGCCTCAAACTTTACATTCAAGTTGAATTCCCTCTGTCAACAAATGCTTTACTACGCACTCATATCAATCAGTATTTCTCTTTAATGTCTTCTCAAAAGATGACTGTTGTGAATTAAATTCACCAACAGACGGTGACATTTTTCCTCCCTAAAAAGAGTCAAAAACTTCTTAACAACATTTATGTTGGCTAAAGTTGTATCATGAACCCGTCTTATGAATATATTACAGTAATCCCTCGTTTATTGTGGTTAATTGGTTGCGGACCTGGCCATGACAGGTGAACTTCTGTAGAGTAAGATTCCTTATTCCTAATGATAATATTGTTGTATTTAGCGTATAGAAAAACCTGTTAAAGACCTTGTAAATGTTTTTTTTTTTAACATTGTTGCTTGTTAACATTGTTGTTTTTTTTTAACACTGCCTTTTAAACATGGATTAACACACACTTTCCTTTACACCAATATTACCCAATGTAGCAGACAGTAAGAGAAAATATGTCGTAGGATTGCCTGCGTATGCTTTGACTGATTGATCAATAGGACCAATAGGAAGGTGGTGTCATATTTCATTGCCGACTCGACTCTGGCGGCTGCCTTCCTGCAGCGAAAACACATACATACTTGGAGCCGCATTTACGTTATTGATCACAAATCTGCTTCTTCTCGACCGTTATGCACCATTTGAGGATCTGTACTTCCGCTGCGAGGTGAAATGCACCATCTAGAGAAGGAACAAACATGTGTAGATGGAAATGTGATCCTTAAAGCCCGCATGTTGCATCCTGCTGTCAACATGCGCTTGCATGGACGCCTGTTTAGCGAACGCTGACAGCGACCTTTCCATTTTGCAGTCACCATGGGCTTCTTTGACGACATCCTCATCCCGCCAGAGTCTCTTCAGCAACCCGCTAAATTGTATCCTCCTCTCCAAGATGTCATTTCTCAAGAATTAGTTTTGTTGTTTGAGTCTTCCTTGACTGCCGCTCAAGCGATGAAGCAGAGCAAGTGTGGCTGTGGGAGTACGAGACCGACGAGGGAGCGCACGACCTCTACATGGACCAGGGGGAGGAGATCCGTTTCCGAGTGGCAGATGAAATATTTGTTGATACGTCGCCAACCGGCCCGACCACTGATGAGGCTCCCGCGCCACCTGGGCAGTTGACGGCGCCGCCGCCGCCACCCGTGCAAGACAGCGGGGAGAAGAAAGAGGCACCGTACACTCTCGTAGTAAGCTTATCTTTGTTGTGAACATTTGGTGTCATTACCTTGAGGGTTCTTGTCAAATAGCGTACCGTAACCTACTACATCTCTTGTCTAAGGGGACCATTTGTGAGCCGGGCCTGGGGCTGCTATCATGGTGGAACAATTAGCGTCAGGAAGAGGAGGCTATCTGGACGATGAGCAGTGAGAACTACTCTGTGTCCTGCTTCGTTAGAACCGGGCAGGAGCAAAAGACTATCAATGGACATTTTTGGCACCAGAACAGACCGTGAAGAACGTGTCCTACTTATGGGTGTAACATATACCAACATCACTCCTTTTGGAGCACTATTATTATTGCACATCCCCCTTTTAGTTATAGTTGGTATGTTCCACATCCATAATCACAGGGAAATATGATTAAATTGATTTATCATTGTGCCGTGTGAATCCAAAATTAGATAATTTTAATATCGGGATGAGTAAAGGTAGTGACAATTGGGTGAGTGACCCTTAATGCAATAATGTGAGCTCTTGGTCACATTTATAATGTATGTGAAGTACATACATTTTCAAGTAAATTTTTGTGTTTTCATTATCACCAAGAACAATGTGAGTTGTCATTTTCTGTAATTATAGGATCTCACAAGGGATTAGAAATAAGCATTTAAATCCTACAGTTTGAAGGACTTATATTTCTATGTACAGTCGGCCCTCGCTATATAAATTCTCGCTCTGCCGCTGTATTGCATTTTTTACTGTTTCAAGATGAACTATGGTCTATTATTATTCAAAACAATTAAATGCAAGGCATATGTAATGACACAAATCATTGAGACATTACCTTACATTACATTACCTTAACACAGTCATGAAGTGGCACGTCCGGCATGATAGAGTGGGGAAAAAAAGTTATCCTCTCATTCTGTGTGGAAGTGGTACATTTTTGGCTCAAGTGTAGAATAAATAAATTTAATGCTAACTGGTTAGGTTGCTAGATATCCGTCGTCTCAAGTCTGCAGCATAAAAGTTGCACAATGTATTGTAAACAACAAATAATAGGAATGTGCACGTGACTGCAGGTGTGTCTGCAGGGCTCCAATAATGTTAGGAAATGTATTTAGAAACTCAAACAGTTTCTCAATGGTCTAACTACAAAAATATTTAATTTGTTACCTTTGAATTTATTTACCGCAGTTGTGTCTGGAACCAATGACCCACTATAAAGCAGGGACGACTGTATTGTGTGTGTATACATACACACAAACAGTATATATTGGTACATATCAACTTAATGTGTTGCATGTGAGGTCATAGAATGCTTGTCATATTCTATACTGCTGTACATGTTTTGCATTTGTAATTTACCAGAAAAAGATGTTGCTTTCATGCGACTTCCTGCCCTTCTAAAGCGCACCTTCTAAACAGCTCTAATGTTCACTTTTTGTATTTAGCCTATTTTGAAAATTGTGAATGCAATGACAGAATGCTATTTTTTCAAATACAAGCCAATCTACGGGGGTAAAATCACTAAAAACAGATCTAAAGTGCTTTTATTTGTTGTCCCTTTGTGCCATTTTTATAGAGCGTTGAGAAAAAATAATTATCAACACGCCCCTTCGCGGCAAACATGACGAATTTGTGTTACTGCCGTCCCGCAGTGGCGATAGGACGTCTGCGTTTTCCGAGCCCACTTTGAACACATCACATCCGCCAGAAGACGGGTGGAGGACACGCGCACGCGCACACGCGCATCGGAACCTCCGCCAGCTGCGCACGCTCACGCGCAGTCACATCAAGCTTGTTTTTTTTTTTTTAGTCCTCCCCCCGCGCCTCTTATTTATTTCATCCATGCTTATATAATGCTAGGCGTCCACTTAGCGCGCACACGGTGAAGACGGCGTCCGTGCATCAGCTGCTGTAAGTAACCATTCGGACGAATAATGCAGGGAGGCGGGGGGACGGCGCAGACAGCGTGGAGGGCTTTGTTTTGGGATCGGGACAGGAAGTGAAAACGTGTTTAAGGATGTCGGGCTCTTTGGATTTGTGTATGGTGAATGGTTGGTTTTGATCCCGTAACGGGCTGTGTTTGTATTATGTAGCTTTAAAGGCTGCAGTGTGAATGTAATCACCCAAACGGGGGCGCTACGTCAATAACGGGGTCGCCGTACAGCACGGTCACTCGGGATTGCTGACGTCACACGGCGGTGGCCTCCTGCAGCGGTTCTGACGTCACTAGTGCGATGCCAGCAGCGGCATGACACACAGGAGTGGGCGTGTCGCACACACACGCACACACACACACACACTGCGGTACGGCATAATAACAATCTTCTTTATGGAGCCAATTTTGATTGTCAAACTGGGGTTCGGAATGGGTTTCTTCCAGTACAGGGGTGTCCAAACTTTTTCCACTGAGGGCCGGATGGGGGGGCCACTTTTATGTGTGTTATATTTTTATTTCATGTTTTTAGTTCATGAAAAGCTAAGAAAAGCAAAGGCTTTGATTAGTATGACCACGTCAGTTTTTTCTCTTTACTTTTCTTTTCCCCATTTTTGCTGATTTTTAGTGTTTCATTTTAATTTTTACAACATGCCGTCGATAATAAAGGAGTTGCTGGCCGCACTTTGGACACCCCCTGCAGCATGCACAAATACCTGGTTTAACAATAAAATAGAAATACAGACGTAGAATATAGTATGAATTCATCCTACAAATATACATTTATTAACCCAAATTGGATTCCAATCTATTCTGGGGGTGGTACTTGGTGTGCAATATTTGAGAATCACTAACTTAAAGGGAGGCCGCACGGTGGATGAGTGGGTAGCACATTGGCCTCACAGTCAGGAGGTTCAGGGTTCGAATCTCCGTTGGGCATCTCTGTGTGGAGTTTGCATGTTCTCCCCGTGCGTGCGTGGGTTTTCTCCGGGTACTCTGGTTTCCTCCCACATTCCAAAAAACATGCACGTTAGGTTAATTGGCGACTGACTGAATGTTTGTTTGTCTATATGTGCCCTGCAATTGACTGGCGACCAGTCCAGGGTGTGCCCCGCCTCCCGCCCAAAGCCAGCTGGGATAGGCTCCAGCATACCTGCAACCCTAAGTAGGATAAGCGGCATAAAAAATGAATAATTGTATAACTTAAAGAGTGTATCACTAATAGTGTCTTGATATTTGCAGGTATAAAGACATTTTTATGTTGTGGTAGAATTTCTCTATGCATGTTCTGAAGGTGTGTATGGTGGATATACATCAAATCCCAGCAAACTACAAACTAGACTGAGCCATGATGAGTGAATTTTTGCAAAGTAGCTTTCCATTGTGCAAAGGCTTTAGTTACAAATCAAATATTTTCATGGTTAGTGCATAGAAAACTTGTTTAAATTTGTTGTTTACCATTTTTAGAGCCCTCCAGATATGAAATAACACCCCTATTGTCACTGTTAAGCTAGTATCACCTAATATAGTAGACATAATAACTGAAAAAAAGCCATTTAAGACATAAATACAAGTGGTGCTTGTGTGTGTTGCTGTAAATGTGATTTACAGCAAATGGGTTTTACTTCCAGTGCAACAGGAAGTGACATCGGGGCTGCAGAGTTCAGTTTAATTTTAGAGTGGGTTAAGGTCGTAACAGTAGCTCTTATTTTTATTAGGGATTATTGTGACTGATGTGAGATCATACAAACGTGCAATAAAAGTCTGTTGTTTTGGCGATGTGGTCTGGTGCTTGTGTATCTCATTGAACATTACAGTAAAATTACCGACGCCTAGTGACCGTCTTTGTATTTTAGTCAATTTAGCCATTTTTCTGCTCGAAAATGTTTAATTCAGGCAGAAAAGACATAAAAGGGGCTTAAACATGCATATTTATGCCTAATAATAAGCCGTTTTCAACCATAAAACAGCCTGATTGATGTATTTTCGAAAAACCGTGACAGAGTGGAGCAATTATGTGCTGAGGTATTAGATGTCCAATGATGCGTACTTGAAACATCATGATGTTTTTACTGCGTGGTACAAGATGCTTGCGTGCATGAAAAGAAACCAGCACTAGTATAAAAAATACGATAGTTTGAATTTGTCAATCGGATTGACTCAATCTGACTCCGTACCGCAGATAGATGGCAGTCCTGTGGGACACACTGCAAAGAAAAGGTCAATCATGTTTCACCCCAGATGCTGTGACAGTATCGGGCCAAAACAAGCTCCTCTCAGCTCTTTTCTCCATCATCAGGTCTAAAGCTGTGTCTCTCCTCCCCTCCCCGTCTCCCTGTGCTCCTCACAGCATGTCCTCCTTGACAGACTCCAAGTGACAGCGCTGACCTGGATAAGTTCTGAGCCCACGTCCCGCACGGAGGGAGGCCTAACAGAGACAGCTGTGTTTAGCAGCTCCCTGGCATTCTGCACCATCTCACCCAGCATGGCGGACCCCAGCCTCACGTCGCCCTCCGAGACACCCCTGCGATCCCCGGACGCCCCGCTCACCGTGTCCTTTCCCTTCCTGAGGGAGGGGAGTCGGGTGTGGGAGGAAAGAGGGGAGCAGGCGCTGCCCAGGGAGCTCCCCAGCCCGCTGCCGACCAAACGCACTCGCACCTACTCGGCGTAAGTCGGACGAAACCCTCCAAATCAAATGAGCCATATGAGATAATGAAATTGGAACGAAGGTCTCACAAGTTGACATCATGCAAGTATCACGACAGTAGAAACTTTCCCCAAAACGTGGTTGAACTCCAAATTGCTTGACTTGTGGGACGCACCCATAAAAAGCCCTGAAAATACCAATTTTTTGGATAATCTAAACCCTGTAATATGCTTCTTATTTGTAGTTTTATTTTGGTTTTACACATTAAGAAACATGTTAGGTTCGTTGGAGAATCTATATTCTCCATAAGTGTGAATGTGAGTGTGTCCAAAGTGCGGCCTGGGGCCATTTGTGGCCAGCGGCTACGTCTTTATCGGCCCGCAGCACATTCTAAAAGTATAATTTAGCAAGAAAACTAATAAAAACAAACAAAAAACTGTAAAAAGTGAAAACTTAGCAGTACAGTAAGCACACAAGAATAGGATGCTTAAGAGAAAAAAGTTGTAAGCTAACAAACGTTTAGTTGCAATATTGCAATACTAAGGAAAAAATACATTATTTGTAATGGCATAATATAGTGGCAAACAAAACAAAAAGTTGTGGAACAAAGTTATGTTAGCAGAATAAGGTCAAATTTATTGGGAATAAAGTAATACTTAAAAAAAGCAAAGTAGAAAATGTTAAAAAAAACAAGAAACGTTAGAAAAGGACAAAACTGCTGTCATTTTGCAAGATTCAAGTCAGAATATTAAGATTCTAACGAGAAAAACAGCTGCAATTTCACAAAAATAAACTTCTTATTTTAGGAGCAAAGTTTTAGTAGCAAAGGGTTGAAATATTTTTCAAAAAATGTTATTTGTTTTAAGTTGTAATATGAGAAACAGACAAAACAAAATAAACCATAATAAGGATAAGCAGCGTAGAAAATGGATGGATGGACACTAAGAAACAATTACCGGAATACAGTACACCACATCACGCCTTGTCAAAGCATCATCCTACTGGAAAATGTTGAGTGAATTGACTTGTGAGACAGCGCCCTCTTCTGGATTCATAGCTGCAGTACTCTTTTCCCCCTGCAAGCCACTTTTCCCTGAAGCTATGGTTAAAAAACATAAATTATTTGCAAATAGGCTACTTATCTATTTAGTGCGTGCGTTCCGATTTGCTGAATATGCGAGTCACCTCTGCTCGTCTCGTGTGAAGACTCCATGAGGAAGATCTGCTTAACTGAGCTCCTCAGTTCCCCCTTTCATTTCCGCATTTCAGCTTCCCTCATTTGTTTCTATGATCAGAACCTCGAAATTATGAACAACAAATGACATTTCAATTGTTTTTTTGTTTCTTTTTTCTGTGAACGCAGCACCGTCCGGGCTCACTCAGGTCCGGTGTTCAAGGGCGTTTGTAAGAACTTCTCCAGGTCACAGGGACACGGGTTTATCCAGCCCAGCCACGGCGGCGAAGACATCTTTGTTCACATCTCAGAGTGAGTAGCAATATAAATGAATATAATAATATAAAAAACAGCATGTTGAGTACAGTAAATTTGTAGACGTTGGCAGGTTTGTAACATTGCTAACATGTTTGAGTCTATATTATGCCGTTTTTCGATCTTATATTTCTTGTTTTCTTGTATTATGTCCACTATATTGAACACAGGTGACCAAAGGGGTGTTATTTCTTGGGTAGAGGGCTCTAATAATGTCAAAACCGTATTTAGAAGGTCGTAAACAGGTTTTTCTACACTCACTTACGTACGATCTGGAATGGATTAACCGCAATAAATGATTAATGACCCAACTTGATTTTCATTCACGGGACAGTGGTACCAAAACACTTTAAGCAGAATGTAACTTTTACTTTATATTCTAGCATCAATCCAGTGAGACGTTAATTGTGATCACTGTTACGCGATGCGAAATTACACATTATCCCACCGGAGGCTTAAAACGTGCGTATTTTTGTTAATTATTGTACATACCCAATTTGACGTCGCTACATTAAAACCGCAGACCGAGTTTGGCGTAGCTTGTACTTGTATTGCAGTTTTTTTTATTAAACTGGCAGAACAACGCCCCCACCTGGCTAGAAAGAGGCACAACATCAGTTCGGGACGTATGCTGTTTCTGTTTGCTATTGTAGGGGTAAAAAAAAATCAAACACTATGGGATTTTTCAAAAAGTCTTGATCGTACATTGTACACAATGTTGAAATAATCATGCAAATATGATGATTATCCTACGTCTGGCATTGCTGATTATGATTTAATCTGTTTCAGCATCGACGGGGAGTACGTTCCAGTTGAAGGCGACGAGGTCACATACAAAGTGTGCAGAGTCCCTCCCAAGAACCTGAAGGTCCAAGCGGTGGAGGTGAAGATCATTCATCTGAACCCAGGCACGAAACACGAGACCTGGTCTGGCCAGATCATCAGTTCTTAGGTCGGCGCTCCGCGAGCGTGGACGCGGGCTGCAGCCGATCGAGTTGTTGTGGGACTGAAAACGTACATCATGCGCATGATCCGTTTTTTTACGTTACAGTTTTACCCACCCAGCGTCGACATCCCTTCCACTTGGGTCTGATGATATTGAACATGAAAGGGTTAAGTGGGGAAGGAAGCGAGAGCAGCAAATGGCAGTTGTACTTCCTATCAGGGTACTCTCAAAGTGCCAAATATGGTTGATTTCCTGATGTTTAAGGTCCTAGATATGTTTCCCTTCCTGTACAGTGGAACTTCCAAAGTCCAATAGTTCACCAAAATATCATGCGCACCACAAAAGGCCGTGAGTGATGACAAAGAAGAAAAGTGTAACGATGACCATAGAACCAGAAATGGAACTTAATGCAATATAGGAAAGGGTCTGGCTGGACAGTACAACATTACAAAAATACAATTCCATGCACACATTCGTTTTACCAAGCAGGTGCTAAAATAAATAACAGGGCTTTCAAAAATGGCGCATCAACGGCGGTAATTTGTTTCATAAATTAAAATTTCATTCTTTAGCGTTGACAGAGTCCCACATAGGCTCTTTGACGAAGTTATTCTGACCCAAACATGTCAACAGAAGTGCAATTCCAACACCGTTACGCCTACGCCAAACAAAAACGTCTCTATACCATTCGTCAACACAGACACATTGTCCTTGTCACTAGACAGACGGCGAGATGCATTCAGGGACACTGCGAACATCACAACGTCGTCTTTATTATGGACACATGTGTGGCCTAAATAAACCTAAATAAAGTGAATATTCTTACCACTCATCGCGGAAGTTCAGTTTTCTGAATTTAGTTATTCTCGCAAATTGTCTCACAGACAATTCACTCAAAACGTAAATTCGGCTTAAGTTACGAGGTGTCTTTGAACTCCTCATAGCTCGTAATAACACAGTTAACGTTTGATTGAAATATTCTTGCTGTTAAAGAAACCAGTGTTAGCTAAATACATTTACTGACATGTGTGCCATCACTTAACTTTATTAAAATTTTCAGTTAATTTGGTGCTGTTAATACATACATAATACATATAATATAATGCTGCCCTGTCATTTCTCTTAATCTCAATAACATACAGTAAAAAATAGCATATTTTAGACAGTGTGACATGGCGATTAATCATGACTAATTATTTTGAAAACAGTGATTAATCGGATTAAATATTGTAATCATGTAATCAATCCCTAATATATGATTCCAGCGGGCCGCTTGGAGTCATTTATTTTATCAATAAAATGAAGTAAAAAATGGCATATTTCAGACATAACGTGGCATGGTGATTAATTGTGATTAATAAATTTGAAAACAGCCGCACGGTGGCTGAGTGGTTAGCACATTGGCCACACAGTCAGGAGATCTGGAAGACCTGGGTTCAAATCTCCGTTGGGCATCTCTGTGTGGAGTTTGCATGTTCTCCCCGTGCGTGTGTGGGTTTTCTCCGGGTACTCCGGTTTCCTCCCACATTCCAAAAACATGCATGTTAG
>QODF01000128.1:269612-429420 GCA_024372805.1 Oostethus manadensis
CCTTATAAACAATACCAGCAGGCCGCTTGGTGTCATTTATCTTATAATAAAATGGTGATTAAATCGTGATGAATTATTTTGACTATTTTATTAATTATTTTATTATTTTGAAAACAGCGATTATTCTAATCTGTTGTAATGATTTTCCAGACCTAATAAGTAATTCCAGGTGGCTGCTTGGTGTCATTTATCTTATCAATAAGATACAGTAAAAATGGACATATTTCAGACATAATGCGAGATGGTGATTAATAATGATTGTTTAATTTGAAAACCGTGATTAAGCTGAGGAAAACTTTGAATCATTTGACAGCCCTAATAAATCCTTCTAGCGGGCCACTTGGTGGTTCGGGTTTTCCCCGGGTACTCTGGTTTCCTCCCTCATTACCAAAAAGATGCATGTTAGGTTAATTAGAGGCTCTAAATTGTCCATAGGTGTACTTTATTATACACACATGTATACGGTATACACACACTTCAGTAATGTGTATGGCGGGTAGGAATGTTAAATATCGTAGTGTTATTATGTTTTATGAGCCGTTCACTTTGAATCATTTCCTATGGAAACACTGGTTTGAAGTTAGAACAACCCGGAAGACAACCAAGAAGGATTGTGTCGGACTTTGGAGGTTCCTCTGTATGCTCATGGAGCACATTAGGTAGCAAATAAGATGAATCCTTGGTGTTTAGTTTTGCATTACTCTTTGACACAGCCGATATGTCCTGTCCCTCTTCTTCAAGTTGTTGGTATGGAATCTTGTATTCCAGTCATAAGTGTCGGTGCAGACTTTGAATGCAAAACATTCCAACTAAAGATAAAAGAAGGTTCATTACAAGGGAATCAAGTAGGTGACTTGACTAGTCAGGGAGAACCTTGTGCCAGGAAGCATTCTTTTGTTCACAGAAAGGAGGACACGCACGTCTAAAACCTTTTTCTGTTCAACGATAAAGCACTGCTCGGATTTTCTCGTCTCGTACGCCTTTGTCCCGTCGTGTCAAGAAGCGAGGATGAAACATACAGTACTGTACATTCAGATACTCCTCGTGTGTGTTTGTGTAGTAGTACACCTTCTAGTAAGACTTCATAGCTGCTCATGGTCACTCAGCTGTTGTTAGTAGTGTAGGATTTCAGGGTGTTGATCATTGACATTGGTCTTCTATATCTTAGCACTTAGCACTCCGTTTCACTGTCAACATGTAGGGTTTGATTTCCGTCACCCGCAGGTATTCTTTCCTTTGGCGGTGACTCCTGCTGAGCAGTTGAACGATTAAACTGTTTGATGACTCAGAGTTTTGTCTCTTTTGTTTGATTGTGGGGAACTGAGGGAAGCACAGGAAGAGCAACTTAGGATCAACATTTATCGCCATGCAAAACGTTGTTAGGACAGCCCTTTGTCGTACAAAACCCGATCAAGCCTATCCTCATGTGAAAATCTTTATATTTTTTAGGAGCAATCCTAACCTTCCTGCAAACATTGTTTTAGAGGCTCAACCCAACATTTTTTTTAATATCAACCCTTATCATTGTGCATAAAAATATTTCATTTTAGACTTTAACATTTGTAAGAAAGAAATTTGTAAGATTTGTGAACTCTTACCATTATGCAAAAACATTTTTGTTCATGTGCAAAAATTATTATTATTATTATTTTTTTTTTACCATCAAACCTTGCCATCACGTGAAAAAATATTTTTTTTATAGGATCAAACTTTACAGTCGTTACAGTCATGGACAAAAAATATTTTAAGGATCATGAAAAAACATAATTTTTTTTGTAGAGTGAAAAGTCATTTCTATAAGAATCAATCTTACTGACATGCCAAAAAAAAACCTTTAGGACAACTACTAGTCATGCATAAAAAAAAAAAAGTTAGGATCCTTACCTTCATGCAAAAAATGTATTTTGCAGGATCAACCATTCCTTTTTTTCATAAAAATTAATTTATAGGCTCAATCCTTACTGTCATGCAAAATAAATATTTTTTTTGGAAGATCAAATCTTACCATCATCCAAATCCTTACGGTCATGTGCAAAAAAAATATTTTTTTTGGTAGGGTCAACCCTTACTGTCATGCAAAAACATTTTGAAGGATCCATCCTTAAGAAAATTAATTTTCTTAGCATCCAATCATGTGAAAAATGTATGTTTTTGCAGGATCAAACTTGATAAACCTTGCCATCATGCAGACTTTTAAGGATTAACCCTTATGTCATGCGAAAACCTGAACAATTTTACGATCAACCCTTATTATTGCGCGAAAACTTTTTTTTTTCTTTTGTAGGATCAATTACTACTATCATGGAAAAAAATGTGTACAGCCAACCCTTACCGTCCATGCAAAAAAATTTTTTTTATACTGTCGCTTTTTTATTTAGTCACTTTTTTGGGGGGAATCAATCCTTTCCATCAGGTGTAAAAGTGTACTTTTTAAGGATCACACTTACTGTCATGTAAAACAAAATAATTTTTTTGTGGGGTCAACCCTTAGGGTGAACCCTTACGGTAATGCAAAAAAAAAAAAAATTAAGCTAATCAATAATTAATTTAATGATAAGAATAACCTGCTTCATTGCAGATCTTTACCATCTATAATGTACTTTAACCTTTATCGACCCATGTATGTATCGATATGACGGAACTGAAGGAAAAGTTGTGAGACTTTTTTTATATATTCATATATTTTTTAAATTTGGTGACTGTACCGGTCGGCACCAAAAATGTAGTTTTTCCTCTCCTGTTTTGGTAAAATTGACATATTAATCAGGCACAGCAAACTTCACATTCGTCCATCAGTATCGTCAAGCAGACCAAACTGACGTAAAGTTGCCACATCTTGGCAAGACGCCACATTGCCCCCTACTGACGACTGCCCATTAATGCTCCCCTTGTGCGCAAATACTGCATTACAGATATAATCCATAATGATTAACTCCCCCTAAACTTATAAATGCTTGGGAAAGTTTACTTATGAATGACGCAATAGAGTTTACTGCCTCAAAATTGTGCACTAAAATCAGGAATATGGATAATTTTCAAACCATAAATAACATGTAAATGCAAATATATTTCACATGGTATTTTTCCACTTCCTTGTGTCAATTCCAGTTAAAGTAAACAATCACATAACAAAATTAAAACTGCATGAGGCACAAAGTGTATCATCCATCTGAGCTTTGTGACATTTATTACTTAATAAATTGTCAAACATTGACAATCATCCTTTATGGAAGAAAAACAGTGTAAATAATTTTTACAGTTAGCAGCTACATACTTCTGTTTACAGTACAACACAAACACATAATAACACAAAAATAATGGTGCATTATTTTTCATTATTGTCATTATTAAAAATTAATGACTGAAACGCACGCAGAACACAAATCCGCTTGATATACAAAGTTGTACTGTAAATTGAATTATAAATAAACCGGACAAATTCTGCTTTAGTCATTGCACCAATTTTGCATAATGTGTCTTTATAATGTAAAAGTTTAGTAACACCAAGAATTACATCCAGTTTGGAGACGCTGGAATGTTTTTGCATGCCCTGCAGGACAAAAAACAGAGTTATATTATTTTAAGGTGGACGTTAAAAACAAAAGATCATAACAAAATGATTGTTTTAATTAAAATGAATAAAAACCTCAGTGCAAAACATGCTAGTCTGGTATACGGCAGATAAACAGCAGAATATCTCATAAAGTGATACGTTCATGTACCTTTCATTCAAATACCAGCCCTGTGTTGTTGTTTTTTTTACAGTAATTATAATAACAATACGGAGCAGATCACAACCAACTTGTTGACTTTCAGCAGGCACCAAAAAAAAGCAACATCAGGAGGCACGTGACGGACTGCCGAGGAAAAGTTCTCGACAAAGCCTGGCGGTGTCTTCTGGGGAGTAAACCGTGAAGCCGATGGTCCGCGGGTCGTTAAAGATTTCGTAATCGTTCCCTCCCTGAGGAAAACAAACAAAGGTTAGTTTGTTGTCTTTTTTGGCATTTGATGTGACGAATGACTTAAAGACTGCATGAGAGCCCACATCCCTCAGCAGGTTTAAATCCAGAACAATAACCCATTGATAAAAAGTTGGATTTCAATGCTGTCTGCTGTTTATGTATTATTAGTAGTAAGCAATATGATATGTTTTGCCTAAATTAGGCCTTTTTTAATGCATAAAAATGACTTAATGGACTAAAATACAAATACAAGGCATTCAGAAGACGCATTCAAAGATGATTTGCAGTATTCCGCACTGGTCACTGGGCGTAACGTTCAGTGAGACATACACAAGCACCAGACCGGATCGCCGGAACAACAGGCTTTTATTGCAGGTTGGAAATATCTCACAACAAGCACAAAATCTCCATCCCACGCCAAGCCAAAAAGTCAACTCTCAACCCCCAAAGCCACTTCCTGTCTGCCCCCCACTCAACTCCTGTTGAACAGCAATGCACACAAGAGTGTTTATTGACGTCTTAAATGGACTTTTTCGCTTATTAAGTCTATTGTAATGGGTAAAATTAGTGTAAAGGTGACTATAGGGGTGTTATTTCAAGTCTAAAGAGCTCAAAAACTGTATTTAGAAGGTTATAAACAGGTTTTTAAAACTCTAACTATGAAAAAACTCAATTTATGAGTAAGGAATCCTACTTGGACTTATCACAATTAAGGGTGTTAAATGAGGGATTACTGTATTTGTTCATATTGTAGAATCGTGCGTTTATTGTATAAAATATATGGCAAGTCTCAAGCACACCCACAAGAGAACGCCTTACCTGGCTTTACTTTATTGCCTTTTCATGATCTATTTTTATCCTCTTTGCCATTTGCACTGCGAAACTAATAAACGCCATTTTTTTTGTACACTTGAACAATATACAGTATTTATGTTCATATTTTCTAAGCTACCTATCCAATGCAGTTTGCCATGTTTTGGCCTGCATATTTTGGGTGTTCATGATCATCTTTTGTGGAGTCCCACAGAAGAGGATCAAAGCCACACAGCATACAGTATAACTATTATGAGGAATAATGAACAAAAACTAGGCTGCAGGGATGTTTCCTCAGCAACTTTTTACAAATGCCACAAGGCATGCTGGGAAGCCAGAAGCTCTCTGCCAGCAAGGAGTGGGCGAGTGTTCTGCGATGTTCTGGACTGTTACGAGCGGCTCCTGAGCAAACGAACTTACATCTGACGTCTCATTGCCAAAAAAGTAGATGGCGTCCAGGGCTTCCCTTTCCAGCAGATCCAGGCATAGCCTCTTGTCCCAGCCTTCTGGAAACACGTCAAAGCTGATGAGTCCACCTCAAAAGAGCACAAGGCAGAGTAATGTCAGCATCACGCGCTCACAAACACGAGAGACGACAAAACCTCCTGCTTCGTGTGACAAAGCGTATTAGCGCCTTGCCATATGCCGCTAAATGCACTTTTCACCGCGTTCACCTCAGCAGAACAAATCTTATTTACCCCCAAAGCGGCAGCCGGGACTGATGGAGCCTCTTAACCTTTTCTTCCGTGGACAGACCTGTTTTGTTTTCACACTTCACCGAGTCTGTTGGCAGGCAAACAAATGCTGCACCCCAACGAATGCCAAGTCCACACACAGCCGCAGCTGTGTTTAGGAGCCACGCAGCTAGTCAGACAAGATTGCAGGCGTGCAAGAAAACACACTTTTACATGCTTATCAGGACATTGGGACTTAAAAAGTGCGAGGGGAATCTTTTTCCACAAGGCCTTTCTAACCTACATGCTTTCCCCCTCCTTGTCCTGTTTCCCAGCTGGACGGTTTAAAGGTCCAGTGACAAAAGGCACCGGCCAATCAGACGGCTGCTTTCCTCACACGCCCTCCATAAAAACACCTTCTAGCTCAGGCTGGAAACACCTCAAGCGTGTCTGTTGTAAACACACGGCAGCCTCACAACATCCGTGGTCCACAAAACCTTCAGCAAAAGCCTGTTCATAAAAAACGACACATGAGTAAAATATATGTAATAAAAGTGTATGTTTGTACTGCAGTGATGCATAAACCACAGCAAACAAACATGGTGCGTTGTTTTATGCATAGTAAGAGCTCTGCTTGTGTCACTTAAGGGTGTCTCTATTATTAGTGTGTCAGTGCCACGAATGTAAACATGCATGGACTCAAAAGGAAAATAGAAAGGGAGTTCTACAGTACATGGCATGATTCTGTCTTTCTATGGCGTTCCTGGGGCTTGGCGACAGATTGTTTTTTTATTTCTTGTCTCTCTGACGCCTCCCTCCCTGCGCTTGTTTTCCTCGCCAGATAATGTTTCTACTTCCTTTCCCTTTTTACTGTTACGTTTTTGCTCCTGGTAGTGCTGGGGTCCGTACCACCAAGCAGGATTTGTTATTTGTTCCTTGTTGGAGTCCAGATGGACCGAACTAGCTTTTGGAAGCGTTTTATGGAAATATATAGCATTCAAAGACGCTGCAATGATATGTAGTATTCTACACTGGTCACTAGGTGTCAGTAATGTTACATTATCATTATTATTTGATGTCTGATAGTCTGATGACTTGAAAATACCCGAGATTGTCAGTGAATGTGTTGAGTGAAATTGGAAGTCTTCAACTAATGTGATTGTTATGTAATTTCACATCTTCCCTTTGAATCTGCCTCAGCAAATGCAACTATTTACGCCCAATCAGGTTTAAGAAAAAAACAATGAATGTGTGATTTACATTTCTCTAATCCTAAATGTCAACACTCTTTTTCTGTGACTTATTTTATTTCAAAAATCAAACAATTCAATTCATTTACTTGGGTAACACTAAACTGTGATTATGACTTGTAAAGACTTTCCATGCCTATGACTTCTGACTCGACTCGACCTGTCTTGTCTTGACTTGAGACCTGACTTGAGCTAGACAGATGGACAGACAGACAGATAGATAGATAGATAGATATTATAGATCATATTATATTATATTATATATCAAAGATAGATCAATTAGAATAAGAATAAGTGAATACGGAACAGATCACTTCAAATTCAATAACTACTACATAAGTAAATCAGTCGAGTCATTTTTTGCATGATGTTAACGGTTGACTCTACAAAAAAAAAGACTTTTGTGCGTGACGATAAAGGTTTATCCTTCAGAACATGACTTTTTGCACATGAAGGTAAAGATTTATCGTACAAAAAATGCTTTCTCATGTCGGAAAGAAAAAAACCTAACTATTATTGCACACCTTTACTTGCGACTCGACTTTGTACTTTGTCGCTTTTTCGTCTTTCCTTTCCCTGACTTTCTATCCACTGTGTGCGTACTGTAAGTGTACATTCTCGTCAGTGAGATTTAGGCCTCACCGCCTCATCACAGAGGTACTGTTGATGTAAATAATGTTATATTTGTTATATTATTTGAGCAACCCGTAATGTGCTTGTCAACACAATGGACCAGGCAGGAGCGACCTTCACTTAAGATAAGAACAAAAAAGTAGCAATAACACGTAACAGAATATAACAAACAATAAGCAAATCATTTTAAAGAGCAAGCGCCGCAAGACATGCTGGGAGGCCAGCATCCATTCCCAAGGAAACAGCAATACATTAGATACACGGATTGTGTGTATATGTGCATTTATGGGTAGTCCCTGTGAATAAGAATCGGTTCTCAATAATTTAAAGAAATAAATACAACAATACAGCATAAAAACTTGCGTATGTGTATTAAGCCACATTTGGTGACCCAGATTCAAATGAGAGAAAAAACCCGCACCGATAATTCAACTGAACTAAAAAAAAAAGACCGTCATATCAAGTATCTCATCCTGTAAACAAAAGCGCAGACAACAGAAGATTCTGGATCCAACCGGTAATGTGGGGCGGAGTTGATGTGTTTTCTGACACATCCGCCTACGCACTCCTTGGTTGCCACGTGAGGTACACCTGCACATTCTAACGTGACACAATACATGCTCGACAATACATATTGTAAGCAACCACGTCGCTACCGCTAATACCACAGCAACAATGTCAAAAAAATATGATCTCATCTTTGCTGGGATAGGCTCCAGCATACCCCTGCGACAATAATGAGGATAAGCAACATAGAAAATGGATGGATGGATTGTGCAGGTACCTAGTGAAGTGACTGATGATTATACAGTATACATATACAGCATACACAATATATGGGTAATATGTGTTGTATAATGCATGAACCACGACGCTCTGCAAAATTCATATTTAGCCTCACCTTTTGTGAACCGCAGTCCCCGCCCAGCAAACTCCTCTTTCAAAGCAGCAACAAATTTCTCCCTGATTTTCTCTCTCTGCGGAGAACAAAAAACATTGCCAAATACTGCATTCTCAGATTTAAAAGCGTTGGGTGTTCATGATGCATTCCAGTGTGAAATCGAGAAGCATATGACTTTTGCACAACACCAGCGTTGATTGCTACATTGCACAAATACGATATTATCGCTTGTGAGTCCGCTTTGCTCGCAATCCACGCAAAACTTCTAAGCTCGGGAATTGCGTGCAATCAAGTTGGACTCCAACTCTATTGTCTGCTGCTAAACCTTTTTTAAAGTGATTTTTCTACTCATGTTTGAAAAACAAAGGAGTTTACCTTATCAATTTCAGCAAATTCGATTCGCTCCTCCAGGGTGCAGCTACGCCCAATGGGGGAAATGTTGAGCATTCCGTTCCTGAACTCAATAAAGGTTCCCCTGCAGGGGTTCATTGTCAAAGGTGAAAAGTGCACACAGACATTGTTCTTCCCTCCCCGTGTTGAGCAGACCTACACACTCACCACGATTTCCAAATGATTAAACACTGAGAAGAATGCAAGCATGCTCTACACACATGTAGACGATCAGTGTGTGTGTCACCTTTTCTTTGGCAGTTTGATGAGCCCCATGTACCTCAGGCAGAAGTTGATCAATTCCTGCAGCAGCTCCTCCCCGAGGTGGTTCTGGATAGCCTGCCAGGAAGTCACATCTTCATAGAAAAATCAAGTTCTGGCCTGTTCAGGCCTAGAGTTTCCCAAGTACAGCCCGGGGCTTATTTTTCATGGACATTTTGTGAAAATACAACTAAACAGGAAAACTGGGGGACAATGAAATGAAACATGTAAAAGGAAAACTGCACTTTTTTGGATTTTTTCATGCCCATTCTTTATGCAAAACATGAACACATGGCTGTGTTAAAAAAAAAACAGATGAAAAAAGAGACAGCTAAGAATGCACCTAATGGGACGTACCAAATCCGCCTATAACGTCGCCAAAAACACTCAGTTTGCATACAGCGACATTTTTACACTGAGGAGCTACGTAACTCGTGTAGTGACACCTCGCCACGCCACAACGGCTAGCTCAGGGGTCTGCAACCCGCAGCTGTCTTGTCCGTCTGCTGTGGCTCCATCTGATTTATGTTTCTGTGTAGTCACTACCTTGTCCCATGTGACGCCGTCATGAGCCTTTCAAAGTTCTGCATTGGAGTTGAGTGTGTGCTGTGGGTTGTGTTTTCTGGTTTGTTAACTTGCTAAGAAACCATGACGCAACTGTTTTGCCATTGTTCAGTAAGTTACTTTGTCGCTAGTGAACGTTGGTTGGTGGAAACGGGCCTAGATGATCTTTTGATGATAAAGGTTGCCAACCCTTGGGTTGGTACTAGCAGGCTAGCGACTAACTTCACCACACAATCACTCACAGCGCATCAGGCCACTACCAAACGGTAGCGCTGTGTTTTTATTTTTGAGTTTGGAAAAGTTAACGCCAGGTGTAGGCCAGGGGTAGGGAACCCATTGGCTCGGGATCCAGCTGTGGCTCTTTTGATGACCACATATGGCGCTCAGACGTTTCTTAACGTTCCTAACACTCTAATTTATTTTATTTTATTTGTTTATTCTAAACACACATTCTAAATATACAACTTAACAAAAAAAAGGAAACAGAAATTATGGAAAAACCTGCAGTAATTTAAAAAAATCAAACCAAAGAAGTTGCAATTTTTGGGAAATTAGGTTGCAGAAAAGGTTTTAATATTAGGAGAATAATGTCAAAATATTACAGGTATAATGTCATAACTACGAGAAAAGTTGAAAAACTTCGAAAATTAAAAAAACAACAGCGGAAATGGGGAAAAATGTTTTACATTTCTTTAAGAGAAAAAAAGTTAAAATTTTTACAAGAATAAAAAAGTAAAAATAATTTTATTTTAGTAGCATAACTTTTTTTAACGTCGTTCTAATTTTTGTTTCATAATGTGTAATTTTTTTTGCTGACATTTTAAAGAAAAACATGACAGGAATCACAGTGTTCAAAATAATATTCACAACATAAAACTTTCTCAGCACCTTAATCCATCCAATTCACAGATTTATTAACTTCTACAATTGTTGGTCTTGCTTAAAAATCCACACTTTTAGTTGCAATTGCTGTTAATTGGCTGGGTCTCCCATGACCACAGCTTTGTTGCTACTCTCATTCTGCTATTTTGTCTTTGGACTGTGTTAACCTCTGTCCACTGGACTGTGGCCTCCTGGTGCTTTGGGAGTACCTATCATTTTGGACTGTTCCAATGTGTGCTTTTTTGCCCCTTCGCTTTGTGTTAAACCTTTTTTTTGGGCAGTATGATGTTGATGACCAGGCTAAAGGCCGAACGTGACTCAGATTCATCATCATTTATTTTCACACATAGTGCATTTTACAATTTAAAATGGGGGCATATTATAAGGCCTGGAGTGTCAAAAATAGGCTATTTTATTTGCGTTTTTTCGCTAAACTACTGCCCCCCCCCACACACACACACACACACAGAATTTGCCATTAATCATTCATTTCATTTTAACAACTATGGGCACCTCTGGTTTAGGGGGTGAGGTACGACAATGAGACATACCGCATGCTACACTGTGTACTAACTGCCCTTAAGGCGAAAGGTATCAAACATTGACTTACATGTTTTGAAAGGAGTTTTCCATCTTTGTACTGCACTGTGCCATTCTCAGCAAACACATAGTCAAACTTGCGAATGACTGCAGGAAAAGAGTTGAAATATGGTTGAATGTGAAGACATCTTTAACAATATTGAAATCCCTGTTGGGTAAAAATGTTTGCTATTATTAATTTTAGTTAGCAGTGGTGCACAGTAGCAAGAAGAAAAGGATGCAGCTCATGCAGCGGTAGTGGACTGCCTTAGATGAGACTATGTAGCAGAGCTGCTGAGTTTCTGTTTGTTTTGTTTGTTTGTTTTGTTGTGTGTTTAAGAAAAACACATGACGCATGACATCAGAGGTCAAAAATGGAACAGACAAGTATGTTTGTAAGTTTTGAACTTTCACTATCGATTTATCGGAGGTCCTATATGTTCTATAAATCCTTCATATACACACTGGAAATCATACTCTAATTCTAGTTCCGTGGAGAAATGATTGATACAAGACTCACCATCGTCTCCTTCCCCGAGCTGCTCCGCTATCTTGGAGTAGTCGGACCCGCCAACGATACCAATCTTGACTTTGCGTCGCAGAGTTTGGAAGAACTCGTCCAGCTGTGGGTCTATTTTCTATGCATTATAGAGAAAATGCATTGGAAGGTTTAATAGATAGGTAATTTGGTGGAACAATGCGTGAACACACCATCATACAACAGTGTATCATTTTCTCTATGACTTTCAACAAAATGCATGTGCTAGTCGGATGCTAACTTACATTGAAAATCCCAAACACAAGCTGGCAAGTAGCATTTTACATGGCGACTTGGAACACCTCCACATTAGACACATATTAAATAGATAACTAAGATGCACATTCCACTTAGTCAGCTGTATTACGCATAAAATACTCCCAGCCAAACACTTTCTACGGCTCAACAAGAGAGAGGACTGCCACATTCAACAACAGGTGAGTACTAACAAACATTGTTGCTCTTCTTCTACGACAGCGGGTTTCAAATAGCACTTAAAAGCATTATCGCCACCTATTAGAGTATTAATAGACAACACTCTGCTGGAAAAAAAAATCCCATTCAGAATAAAAAGGCAAGATTAAACATGTCCGCGTTATCAGACAGAGTAAATAAACAACGATCTAGAGTAAATAGAGTGTGTTTCGCCGACCCCAACTTTTTATAGGAACATTATTCAAGAAAAATGAATGTTTTTTATTATTTTGCTTTGGACACACTAACTTGTGAGCAATTTTGCAATATTTAATACAACAATATAAGATGATAGCAACAAAATAATACAAGTATTCCCTTTTGTTGCATACAACTGTTTCCGCAAAACATAACCAGCAGTGCAAAATAAGCAAACAAAAGCCCCCAAAGAACTTATTCCCTGAGTTTGTAAACACCATTTAACAAGAAATACTACCAGCGGAATTCTGGGCCTTGTGAAAAAATAAAAATAAAACTGAGCCCTTGGAATTGTCCTACCTTTCCCCCCATATGGTGCCCTTGCATACAACACAACAAAAACACACATATTTGTGAAAGTAAATAGAGATGAGAAGTGAAAAATATCGATCTCATGACGCTACCATCGACCCGATATCAATACTATGCTGGTAAGAATTTTTGCTTCCATCCGCGGACCTTATCAAATCTGAGAAGGTTATTCCCTAAGTAAAATATACCATAACATTTTTACTGTAATTACAGTAATCCCTATGTAATAAATTATATGTAATAACACCCCTGTAGTCGCTTTTCCACTTGTATTACCTGTTATAGTGGATATAATCCGAGTAAATAAGCCTTTTAAGACATAAATAAGACTCGTGCTTGTGTGCTCCTAAAAGTGAGGCGGACAGGAAGTGACGCTGGGGGGTTCAGAGTTGAGTTTCAGCTTAGTAGCCCGTGTTATTATTATAATTAATAATATTATTATTACGGTGCCTGTTGCAAGATAATTTTTACCCAATCATTTAAAACTGCAATAAAGTATTCTTATTGCCTTGTATTTGTATTTGAGTTAGTTAGGCATTTTTATGCTTGAAATTCTAATTTCCATCCATCCATCCATTTTCAATGCCGCTTATCCTCATTAGGGTCGCGGGTGTACTGGAGCCTATCCCAGCCTGACTTTGGGCGGGAGGCGGGGTACACCCTGGACAGGTCGCCAGTCAATCACAGGGCAGACGTGTTTCAACTTTATTTGTCTAAACAGACATTATTATTCCTCATCGTATTACGTTAAAACATATTGTTTCTTATACATTTCAACTCAACTAAAATGACATTATTTTTTCTCCTAAAATTACAAAATTATTCTTGACCCGAGATCACAATTATTTTGACTTTTTCCACCTCATTTCCCCAAAACGACAACTTGAGTCAAGATTTTTAGTTTCTCATAACATTATGACTTTAACATCTTTTTAAATTAATATTTCAACTTTATGCTACTACAATGACATTATTTTTCATCATCGCAGTCATTCTAATAGTTAGTTGTGAAGAAAAACAACACCATCAAATGTACAGCTCAGAAATTCTAATTTATGCAAAAAATAAGTATGATTTGCTTCAAAATGCATGTTTTTTATCCAACCAGGAAACGGCATGATTTACAAAAAAAATTTGGGAAAACCGTGATACAGTGAAACCGCGATGTGGCGAAGGACGCCTGTATAACTACCATGTGCATTCATACCATTGCAGCCCAAAACATAATCACCTCCCGCGGCGGGGTCAGAGTACCGTCCACGTCAAACAGGCAGAGGATGTTCCGGTCCACAGAGACGACCTTCTCCATCTTCTGTTGAGGTTCTTTTGCCTTTTCAAACGTCTCCTTCTTCCAGCTGCTGCAGATCGACCTTCATTCAATCCCACGGACTCCTTCACGCGGGGATTCTTCTCTGTGTCTTGCAGCTCGTCAAGAGAACTCCGCCGATCGAAGTCCTTCTTCATGAGAAACCACCTCTCGTTTCTTCGCTTCTTCGCGTCCGATGGTCAGGTGTTGAAAAAGCGCTCTCACCTTTAAAAACACAACGCGAGGAACGTGTCGGATTCCTTCTGAACGCTCGAGCTGCGACGCCAGCCAATCGCGGGCGAGGTGGTGACGTCACGCAGTGGGCGGGGTTTAGGCTCAACTACCGCGCTTGTCAGCCAACTTCAAGTTTGACCTGAAAATGCAAATGAGCAGGATATGTTATGAAAAATATAGCAGCGCAAGTCAAAAATATATATTGCCCTAAAAAAATAATTGCAATCTTGTTTGCTAAATTGGATTTTTTAAAATTTGAAATAAATTCAACTTATAGTAATCATGTAGTGAAAATATTGAGTATATCGTGTAAAGAAATATTAGCTACATTTGACAAAATTTAAGTAAAGTACAAAAAATAAAATCATGATCAACAAAAACTGTAGCTTTCATTCTTGTTCATTTAATTAATTTACAATGTATTACATGCGCACCAAAAATGAGGCTTGGGTTTTGCAGGGAAAAATTAAATACTGGATTTAAAGAATGAAAATCAAGTCGCAATGGTAAATTAGATTATAATGCGTAAAGAATAAATAGACTGGATGATTTTTGCAACTAAAATGATGTTCACAACTTTAATCGTTATATTGTGTATATATTGTATTAGCCTACTGTATATATGTTGTATGAAAAAAATACATTTAACAATATTGAAGTTAGGTAAATGAATAACATTGGGATGGGAATTTGGAACTCTTGCTTACTTTAATGCAATGCTATTTTAATTGTGGAGTGTCCCACAAATGTGGAAGTCATGTATACAACTAAAAAATATTAAATTTGCAAAAAAAGTCATTGACCAAGATCAAGACGTGATCTCTCGAAATAGCCAGGGATTTAAATATAAAATGACAAAATTGAGGTTTCTGCAAAGGAACAAAATGTGTTTTGTCCTCACTGAACCATTTTGTCCACCAGAGGGAAGCGTTACAACACACCCAACAAAGTGTGGAGGTCACACACACACACACACACACACACACACACACACACACTACAAGTTAGATCATTCTCAAATGAGCTGTTTTGATCAGTTGGCCAAACATTTTCAGCATTAAACACAGAGGCAGAGAGTCATACACATGATCACAAAAAATTGGTAATAGATGATTATAAACATTCTTGTTAGAGGATATGCGATTTTGGCCCTGGAGCATCAAAAACAATCTGCAACTCAGGCATTATGTCTGCAGGCATCTTCAAGTGGGTCAACTGGGCGAGAAGTTATGGTACAGAGCAACCCTGGTTGTAGCTCTGTGATCAATAATAATATAATACCCAAAGAATATGCTTTCATTATCGCCTGTAAGATAGTCGTCTATAAATGACTTATTAGAGACCATTTGACAAGCGGTGCTCTAACAATTGCCGAAGCGCATGCAAAGTGCCCTGTTTGTACTTCTTGCAGAGGATCTAAATGACAGTTAATGAATGACCCTTAAGAGAATTAATTCGCAACACCTCAGAGCAGTGGTTAAAAATGTAAACTCTGGTCAGTGTCAAGGACTGTTAAATTTTAACAGTGTAAATATAAATATTAACTCGACAATGGTGTACACATGGCAACGTGTTTAGAGAAGACCCCCTGGGACACTTTTGAAGTGTTAAAATGAGCTCCTAGAGCGCCATTTTAGTCCTGTTGAATGTGCTGACTATCGGGTGCTTTAGGCCCATGGGCAGCTGACAGGTACTGGCAAGCCAAGCGGTCTGCGGCTCTGGCAGTCGCTGAGGCAAAAACCCGGACATGGGAGGAGTTTGGAGAAGCTTGTCTCTGGATTGGCAGATCGGGGTGGTGGTCCCCTTTATTGAGATTGGGGGCTGGAGGGTGTGTTCCAACTGTTGTGGGATTACACTTACTGGTAAGGTCTATTCGGGGGTCCTGGAGAGGACGATCCGCCGGGTAGTCGAATCTCAGATTCAGGAGGAGCGGTGTGGTTCATTTCCTGGTCGTGAACTGGACTGTGGACTAGCTCTACACTCTCGGCAGGGTCCTTGAGGGTGCATGGGAGCTTGCCCAACCAGTCTAAATGTGCTATGTGGACTTGGAGAAGGTATTCGATCGTGTTCCTTGAGGAATTCAGGTGATTCGTTCCCCGAACGACCCGTGTTTGGCTCGCATGGGTAGAAATAATTCGGGCCTGTTTCCATTGAGGGTTGGACTCCTCACTTATGGTCACGGGCTTTGGGTAGTGACTGAAAGGATGACATCACCGATAAAAGCTGCCAAAATGAGTTTTCTCCGTAGGGTGGCTGGGCTCTCCTTCAGAGATAAGGCATCCAGGTGGAGCTCAGAGTAGAACCGCTACTCCTCTGCATTGAGAGGAGTCAGGTGAGTTGGCTCGGGTATCTGGGCAAAATGCCTGAGTAGGTGTATGACTCGGTAATAGTACTTGAGGAAGACCCAGGACACTTTGGAGAGACTATGTCTCTCAACTAGCCTGGGAAGGCCTCGAGATCTGCTAGATGGAGTAGTTGTGGTGAAGGAAGTCTGGGCTTCCTTGTTTAGGCTCCCGCCCCCACGACCCGACCATAAGCGGAAGAAGTAAAATATGTGTACCAAAATAATGTGCACCGTCTGATGCAGTGCAGCAGCACACTACTGCAAAATGCAACCGCGACAATAAAGACATCGTCTTAATCAAGACGGAGCGTCATTATCTTTGTAAACGTTGTTTATTGTGAAACAGCTCTTGCATTGGAACTCATGCTATTGTGCAAGTGTTTCCATTCAACTGTTTGCTGCGGATAAATCACTCCTGTGCTTTATCAGCCATCATAAATCACCGCTGAGTAAATGTGTGATTGGAAATAAGCCATACCGCCCCAATGCAGAGATGATGTGGGACCTCTTCTCGGTGCAGTCGCGGATGTAACGTCCTTTTAGACGTTGGACACCCACCGCAGGAAATATATAATGCGTGTGTGTTCTCCAAATACTCTCACACGCGTGGATGATTTCTCCGCAGTGCTGAGACAAAGAGTTTGGTGTCGCAAAGGTCAACCAGTTACTTATTTGCCCGATTTACTAATAGGCTGCCAATTGATATATCAAATTGTATGATGAGCCATAAAGCGTCTAATCATTAGCCTCTGCAATGATGATCAGGCCCGCTTATCTTTGTCTGACCTCAATCTTGCGTCTTTCGGCCGCAAAACTTCAACTTTTCCTCAAAAAGATAAAATGATTTTATGGCTAGGTATTGCTAATCAATTCAACGTCCGATCTAGCGACATATCTAGCAACTTTTTCTGGTCTTATTAAACATTTTTGGAGATGCCAACATGAAAGCATGTATTGTTCTTCTCAACGATTCAGGGCTAAAAAGTACAATTGGCTATTTTCTTGGGTCCCCCTAGTCACCACTCCTGACAGTGCCATCGGATTCCCAATGTTCGTTTTTGCATGTTTGAGTGCGGACAGTGTTGTCATGATATATACAGGAATCCCTTGTTTATGTTTTTTTGGCTCGAGACCCGACCCTGATGAATTAATTTTTGCAAAGTAGGATTCCTTATTTATAAAATGAAACATTTTTTTAGTTACAACAGGGGTCGGGAACCGTTTGAGCTAAGAGAGCCATGAAAGCCACATGTTGTCAAATGTATTTCCATGAGAGCCATATGATATTTTACAACTAAAAGTGTGCATTTTTAAGCAAGTAATTACTTTAATAATTAGTAATTCATCCCTAAATTTGATGAATCAAAGTGCTGAGAAGGTTTTATATAAAAAAGAGGTTCATGTTACTAAAATGAAATTCTTTTTACTTTTTTTATTCTCGTAAAATTTGAACTTTTTACGCTACATAAAATAAAAAACAATTAAAAACATTTTTTCCAATTTGTTTGCTGTTTTTTTTAATTATCCAAGTTTTTCAACTTTTCTCATAATTATGACTTTATCTCTGTAATATTTTGACTTTATTCTCCTAATATTATAACTGCAACCTAATTTCCCCAAAATTACAACTTTTTTTGGTTTGATTACACATTATATTCCCCCTAATATTTTGTCTTTAATTTCATAAAATTACATAGCCCTATGTGGTCATCAATAGAACCTATGGCTCCTGAGCCATAGGTTCACTAAAAACAAAAACAAAAACAGATTACGTCCTCTTAAATGTTTTTTCAAATATTTTCAGAGACTTCTAAACATGAAATAACAACCCTTACAGTCACCTTTACGCTCGTGTTATCTAATATGGTGGACATAATAAAAGAAAGTACACCAATAAGTGCATGGTAAATTAGATTATTTTATGCGCAAGTCAGTTATCATTCACTGGTGGTCCTGGATCGTAATCCCCCCATGAAATTTTAGTAGCATTGCAAGTTCAAATATTAAAGAAAAATGCTTTATTTATTTAAAAGTCAAAATACTATGAGAACCAACAAATAAAGGTGCAATATTTGAAAAATTAGATTGTGAAAAAGTTCTAATGTTACAAGAATAAAGTCAAACTATTATGGGAATAATTACAAGAAAAAAAAATTACAAAAAGAAAGTAGATGAAACAACAGCAAGAAATAAATAAACAGTTATTTTACGAGAATGAAGTAAAAATGTTTAGAGAAAAAAGTTGTACTGTCCATCCATCCATTTTCTTCCGCTTATCCGAGGTCGGGTCGCGGGGGCAGCAACCTAAGCAGAGAAGCCAAGACTTTCCTCTCCCAGGCCACTTCGTCCTGCTCTTCCCGGCGGATGTCGAGGCGTTCCCAGGCCAGCCGAGAGACATAGTCTCTCCAACGTGTCCTGGGTCTTCCCTAAGGCCTCCTACAAGTTGCACGTGCCCTGAACACCTCCCTAGGGAAGGGAAGTGGGTTGTGAGCGCGGTTTTCAGCTCACATCACACACCGTCCCCATCACACACGGTGTTGACTGTGCACTGCTTCCCCTCCTGAGACGGCGGATGGTGGACCAGAATCTCTTTGAAGCCATCCGGAAGTCGTTTTCCATAGCCTTTCTGAACTGCTCCCATGTCCGGGTTTTTGCTTCAGTGACTGCCAGGGCTGCAGACCGCTTAGCAAACTCCTCCACCACGATAAGGTGGTGACTCAGGGAGGAGAAGTTGTACTGTAACAAGAAAAAAAATGTTCACATTTTACGAGAATAAAAATGGAACATTATAGGGGGAAAATGATGTAATTTTAGTAACACACACTTGAAATATTTAAATAATGTACTATATATATCATCAAAAGTATTTAAAAAATTATAAGAAAAAAACTAACAAAAAAGTTTTAGAAAATTAAGTTGGGGAAAATTACAAAGATTATTAAGAAGAAAGTTAAAAAATTTTCCACATAAAAAACAACAGCAAAAATTGGAAAAAAAGGGCAAAGATCAAAGTTCATGCTAATAATTTTCACCTATATCACAAATATATATACTGTATCATTTCTTAGGTATAAAATATCAAAGTGGCCCTTGCGTCCTTCCAGTGGCCTTTGGTGGAAAATGTTTGCACCTGCCTGAGACTTGATATTTAAAATCAATTGTGTGTGTGTGCGCGTCTCTCAGCGTGTCTTGATTGCATCTGGTTACCATGACACACAAGACTGATGACACAATAAAGCAGTCCTGTTCCTTTTATTGCGTCAGTGTTTCCTCTTCTTTTTGACAATGTGCCAGGATGTGTTGGGATGAAAGACCTCTTCACACAAAAAATAGCAATGGGTCTAAATGGCCGTCCGGGTCCTTGCCAACCCAAATATTACCACGTCATTGGTGTTTGCTGAAGAGTTTTACGACAAGCAAGGCGGCAGATAGACAGGAAGCTGAGGGGGGATGTCGAAAAGAGGCGAGCTTTCACTGCTAATGTTGATGATTGACTTAACTGTGTTATGTGTCCAATGTGATCATGTTGTTTTTGTGTTAATGGCGCAGTCTGGTAAGGGAAGTTCGGAAGTGCAAAAGTCACTTAAGGAAAGAAAATGATAACACGGTTTATGACTGATATGTCAGCTTTCAGAAATGTAGCTTTGGTTTGAATATTATTTCAAGTAGACATTAGACACAGGCAAAGCAATACCAGTACTAATAGGTTTACAATAATTTCCAATTTCTTTGGCCTCGTTCAGCTTCCTTAGAATTGTACATTTCAGCTCCCAGGTAATGATGCTTGCTTGTAGGCAAGACACAATTATCTTGATACTTGTGTTGCCAGATATTTAGACAGTAATGTTGACTTCCAGTTGATAGCAAATCTAAACTGCTGTACACTGACTACTCTAACATATATCCATGTGTACCGTAAAATGTGTGCAAAAAACATCCTGATGTCTCAGCCTTTGTGTTTTGCTATGTGTTGTTTCTTGAATAAATTGTTTGTTTTTGTTTTTGTTATCACAATGTTGCCACTTGCAATTTGGTTTGGTTTGGTTTGCAGCCGTGATCAAAAAACAAAGGCAGAGACTTGTGGGGTAACTGTGTTAGTATGCCAAGAACTACATGGTCAGCCACTGATGACATCATTAATGGGCAACAGAGCTGAGGGGCAATGACTTCCAGTTCCTGTTTCCAGTCTTACACGATGCTAACGGGGACATTTTGGGATGAGGAGACATTACAACCACAGCTGGACTCTCGCAGTGCATTATCAACGCGGCTAATTATATGCCAGGACAAAATTGTGGCGTAAAACCTTCAAAGCTAACCGAAAAGATGCTAACCGAGGTGCAGCTGTGTTTAAGTGAAATAGTTATTGGCATCACCATTTCTGCCCTTTCTCTCTATATTGTGCTGTTCTGCCCATTATGTCCCCTATTGTAGTTGTTTTTTTTTTATGTTTGTTGAATTTTATTAATGCAAAGTGTAACGGGCCAGTAAAAAAACGAGCCGCCAGCCGCACATTGGCCTGGCCTGATGTAAGGACCGTTGTCTGTGACAGTTCTCCGGGTATTTGCCGTGTCATCGTTTGGTCAGTGTCAACGTCCGCGGTTCTGATTCAATTCTAGAGTGACAGGAGGCGAATTTCTTCCCAAAAATGCAGGTAATGAATCCATGAAAAATATTAATAGCCATACGTTTTTTGTCTCTGCGGTTAACGCAGGGGTTGGGAACCTGACTCGGGAGCCATGTGGCTCTTTTGGTGACCACATATGGCTCTCACATATGGTTTGTAAACACCATAACGTTTATTTATTTTCATTTAGTTCTTTCTCAGTTTGAGCCATTTATTTGCCTGTGGCATGATCTAAAAATACAAAAAACTTTTAAGGAAACAGCAACATTTTTTAAATGAGCAGTAATTTTTCAAAATATAAAGTCAAAATATTATTTTTGGAAAATTAGCTTGTGGATATGGTTATAATATCAGGAGAATAAAGTCCAAATATTACAGGAATAAAGTCATGATTATGAGAAAAGTTGAAAAGTTGCTGTAATTTTAGGAGTAGGAAGTCAAAATATTAATAGAAAAAAAGTCACAATTTTACAAGAATACACTTGTAATCTATCCATCTATCCATCCATTTTCCACCGCTTATCCGGGTCCGGGTCGCGGGGGCGGCAGCTTCAGTAGGAAAAGAACACTTGTATCATTATGAGTAAAAATGTCTTTTTAGTGACAGGGTTCATTTTTATTTTTTAATACCAAGAAAGAAAACAATATAAGATTGTAATTTTTGGAATATTAGGTTGGGGAAAAATTTATATGGGAATAAAGTTAAAACATCGTGGGAATAAAGTCATAATATTACAATTAAAAATAGAATTTTTGTTTTGTAATGTATAATGTTTTGTGTAATGTTTTTTGCTGACATTTTAAAGTAAAACATAACAGGAAGGAGTCAGAGTGTTAAAAATAACATTCAAAATATAAAACCCACTGTGCCTGATCCATTCAATTCAGAGACTTATTATCTTTAAAAACTGTTGGCACACGTTTAGTTGTATTCACTTTTTAAAAAATCGGATATGGCTCTGAAATTTGAAAATATCTGTCGTTTATGGCTCTCTTAGCCCAAAAGGTTCCCGACGTCTGGGTTAACGCATCTGCCTCACATTCATGAGATAAGCTCCAGCTCACCTGGCACCCTAAAAGAAGACAAATGGCGTAGAAAAACGGATGTTATGATACAGTTTTCTTAGAATGGGGACAGCGGCCCACAAGTAGTTTGGTCAACTGTTTTACAGGCTTAATCCACCCTATTTTTATAGCATCCACTGTTTATCAGCTCCACACAAGCCCTTGCTTTTATAGCCTTCTGTGACCTTTGCCCCTCTCGCCACCAAAGCTTGGAGAAAAATAATTTAAAAAATCACAATAATCCCCTCGTAGGGTAGTCCAATTATATTTTGTACTGTCCAGTAATAATATAATAAAGGATAAGCTGTGAATGATCTGCTTTTTTTTGGAGCTTTGTGAATATTTTCTTGCTATTCTGGCTTTTTCACCTAAATATAAGGAAATTGTGATTCCACTGAGGAGAGGTGTTGGTCCCAGTGGAGTGTGGGAGTCTTCCTGCCTGCCTGCTGTTATGAATGTCACCTACAGTTGTTCATTAACGCACGGAAGGAGCACTCATAGAGCAGCTTCACACCAAACTGGAGGATTATTGCTCTCAGGCTTTCAACGGAGAAACAATCTTCCGCATTGTCTTTACTGTAACAGTCAAGGCTCCAAATCTCGGGGGAAAAGTTTTTTTTTCTCATTCGGGAGTTGGAAGGAGTAATGAAGAGACAGATTGACTTCCGCTTAGAGTGAATAAATCAGTGGAGATAGCTGGGATTGATTTTTTTTTTGGACATGTGTTTGGAACTGCGGACAAGACACAGCAGATAAGACAATCACAAAGATCGAGGATGTGCGGCTTTAACAGTTTACCTTACCTCGGAGTGCTGGTGATGGCAGCCATGGGCAACAAGATGCTGGATGACTGTCTGTCCTCCAACCGCCCATACACCATGAATGTGGTGCTGCTGGAGGACAACACGTACGGGTGGAGCAGGCCCTTCGTGCAGGCTGCGGTGGAGCAAGCCATAGAAGAGGACAGGAAGGAGAACATTAAACATAGTATGGAATCCATCTTTATATCAACCTTTAGATAAACATGATTTCTGGGTGCACGTGTCGTTGGAGTCCAGTGAAAAGCACATATCTCCATATTTTGTCATTAAAAAAGAATCCTAAACACTTTTTTGAGGAGAAAAAAATGCAGATAAATGTTTTTCATTAGACAACAAGCATACACAAAAGTAAACAGCGACACTGAAATATTACAACTGGATGTTTTATGAAATCATGCAAGATTTCCTTAGGCAATTTACGTTATTTCATTTTTGTCTTTGAAATGAGAGGGTGTGGTGACTTGTCAATATAGCTTCTGGAAAAGTGTGAACCAGGGAAGCACAAGGAGAGTTGGTAATGAAAGTAGTAGGTAGGGAAAATCTGGAAAAAGTCAACAAAAATAAATATAGTTTGAAGAAACACATTTAAATACTAGTGGGCTGCAGTTAATTATTTTCTTAGCGGATTAATCAGAAGAGTGTTGTTTCGATTAATTAATTTGATGAACCACAAACAATTAGTGGTATGGTACGGAACATATCGAAAAAGAGACTACTTTAATAAATGACTAAGGGAATTTGAAAAAAATCACATTTAAGAGGCTGAAATGAGAGGATATTTACATTTATTATAAACAAAAACAATGAATGAAATACCAAAATAGTTGATTAACTGGGTAAGTGAGGACTCGTTGATTGATGAATTGTTGAAGTTCTACAACTGATTATAAATATTTGTATGTAAACCAAATTAATATTAAAATATTAAGTCGATCCAACCAAACTTGTATTACAAAATAAAAGGAACCAGTTACACCAAGTGTGCTAATAATAAAATTTAAAAAAGTATTTATATGGATATCAAATGATTATTTCATGAGAAGCAGCCACCTACCTCTTACCCATGTGATGGAAAAAAGCATGTATTGATTATCATTTCAGACGGAAGGTACAGTAAGGCCAAATAATGCAGTATAATGTTTTGGAAGGCAGCTAACTTCACCACAGATAGAAATAGACCACATTCAATATTTGTCTCATTTTGAGGGTGGCTAAGCTAAATGTTGAGTGTAATACATTTGGACATATTGGCAGATTTACACTAACATTGAAAGTACTCTCTGCTTCTCACGCCCCCCTGACAGTTCACCGCATTACACCAGGGGGCCCGCCCCACTAGTCCAGAACCACTGCTTTATGCGTGTGCATGGGGGTTTTATTCCCCTTGATTTACTCTTTGTCTTAACAGTGCAAACTGATACTATTGTTTACTATTCAGATGCTGCTCAAACCTCGTCAACAGAGCTTTACGTTCCTGAACACACGTAAGATAATGCTGACTAATTAAACAACCAGATACTTTAAAAAAAAACTTATAATAGTTTAGGATTCAATATTCTCAAAATGGTAAGCATACAACAAATACTTGCACTACATGTACTATGTTTCTACAGCATATACACCATTTGTCATTTTATTCACATGCTGGTCTGTGTGGCATTCGCCCCTGAGTGTTTTGCAGACACACAAAGGCACTCTTTAAAGGTATATTTAGAAAGCTTTTGTTGAAATCCGAGCAGGTAAAAGTAGCCGATTCAAAAATTAGTCAGCAGGGTGTATTTTGTTTTGGAATACTTGGGTTTTATCACGGCAAAAGTCACAAATTTCATGACCCACGAGAACCTTATTTGGCCCAGACCCAAGTACCGAACCACAAGCGTGAACATGAACAGCGCCACAGTAAACGACAGAGGATGAGTTATGATGCTACTTTAAAGATAATGGGATCAGTGAAGCAAACAAGTGTCGAGCAGATATGCAAATAATGAAAATAATGATGAGAATAAAATCACAGATTTTAAATACATAATTGAAACAAATATTAATTTGGTCATTAAAATGATTCATGAAAAAGAGGGGTCATCTTACATTTGGGGGAATGCAGCGATACTAAAAATTCTTAATTATTCCCTTATTTGCGTTACCTTGCTGTACTCTTGTGTCTGCATTTTTGAAAATGCATTCTAATCCATTATCATCTTTACTGCCATCATGTGGCATGCAAGTATTGATTTATTGTAGGTGTTCAAAGAAATCAAAGGCACATCAAGTATTTTGTCTAATCTGAGCTACCACAAGACATAAATACATTTCATGCCTTCACATAACGATAACTCTTATCTTCCTTGATTCTAGATTTAACATTCACTTTGACAGCAAATTTCCACGGCTTCAACACCACCGTCTACAACCGGCAGGGATGCGGCAGCAGCACCTGTGAGGGCGTGGCCATACTTAAGATGCTGCATGTGAGTTTGGACATACAAGCATGGTTTGTTTTTTTTAAAGCGGTATTGTAGGTCCACACGTGACATATATTTATTTCCTATTGGCATATACTGCTGAAAAGCAATTCATTTAGATACACATTGCAATGGGATTCTCCACAGAATTAGTCAGCCGAATTCCTTTTGTTCCTTCCAGGCCACCGTACTTACGGTGCTAAGCTAACCTCTGGCAAGCTAGTTTGCCTTTCTTTGGCAGACATTTTAGAGAACAAATACAAACCGCGAGTTATGTGCTCAAATATAAATGATGCGTCGCTAGTTATATGGACATATAATTACAACGTAAAGTGTATTCAAACGAGCTACATGAGTGCTAACTAACTAGGGACTCAACTTGGATCAAGTGTAGGAAGTGTAGAAGGTAGGACTTGACATTGCTTGCTGTTACGGTGCATTCTGGGACTTGTAGTACAAAAATTAAAACTTATTTTTCAATTGAATTAGATGTTATCACCGAATTATCTGAGAGCAATTGCATAAAAGTAATATTAAAATACATCATAAATACCACTGTCATTGGTATATTATTATTTTCTAACATTCTGCAACGATTAGTTGTTCACATGCATTATTTTTGTAGTTGTTCATTCTATTGTCAAAGTTTAGTGCATATTTGCCATTAAAATGATGTGCTTTCTTGTCAAATCAGATGATGGCAAATAAACATTGGAAAAAATAAACTAATTGAATGTACAATAGTCCCACAAGAACTTTGAGGAGGTTTATTTGACAAAATAGTGAGAGCCCCTTGACGCGACTCTGATCTTCCTGCAGAATAAAGGTGAAGTTGGATGTGTCATGCTGGGGCCGTCCTGCACATATGCCACCTTCCAGTTAGTGGAGTGAGTATGACTCTGCGTCTCCCTCATTTCATTTTGCCAAATGACTCATTTCTGACTGTACCGTCCATGGACATGTGCTTCAGTGATGAAATTGGCCTGAGCCTGAGCATTCCCATCATCTCCGCCGGGAGCTTCGGCCTCTCTTGCGACTATAAGCCCAAACTCACTCGGATCTTGCCGCCGGCGCGCAAGATCTCCGACATGTTCTCCAACTTTTCCATGGAGGTGTTGCCATTCAAGGATGAGTGGAAGCATGTTTATGTCTACAAGAAGTCTGTCTATAATGCAACCGAGGACTGCTTTTGGTCAGTGACCCCGGCCTGCAGATTCACAAACCAATGAGTGAATTTACCGTTTTTTGTTTTTGTTTTGCCTTTCTCACACAGGTACACCAATGCACTGGAAGCACCTTCAGCCAACTTTGCCACAAAGATAAAGAGAGAGATGCTACGTACTGAGGAGGAACTACGGAAAGCCCTTGTTTCTAAGAAAAGACACAGTAACAGTGGGTCTTCTTTATCTGAATGTATTCATTCTTCTGACAATGCTGTGGTTAGAAAGAGCATAGAACTCTGCCAAGGTAGAAAGATGGTCATGTTATCAACACAAGGGATTCCTGGCAAAGGACATATTAATACTAATAGTTTTATTCATAATATTGAATGTATAAAAGAGAACATTAATGTATTTATTACCACAATCATCAGACAATGGCAAAAAGTTCTTCCCCAATTTTGGGTCAACTTTTGCAATAAAAGTCACTGTTGTAATTATAAGATTAGATTCAGGTCTAAGCTCTCCCCATCTCTCTTCAATTACCATTGTTCACTTATGCGAGACAATCCAGGTTTAAGCTGCATAGTATATATGCCCCGCACACACGTATGGAATGCATTTAAAGTATAAAAAGTTGTTGCTACTCAATATTAATGAATGATAATGTAAGATGATTGGTGAAAAGATGGAATCGGAGTCATGGCGTAGCTGTGGCAGCTTCAGGCGAAAGAAGTTTCACTGTTACGTCTCAGCACACAGCTATGATGAGTTCATGGACTGCTGAACAAAGTGCAAAATCTCAGCGCTTGACAAAAAACATTATCAGTGAAGCATAAAGACATAAACGTCAAAACGATAGCACATGTATGCTATGCATTTTACATGTTTACACATTTATAAATGATTACTGACTTGTGGTGAATGAATACAAAAAAATTGCATTGTTTTAATTTGATATACAATACTATAAACAGTATTTCCTGGGAGGAATTGATTATTACTACTGGAGAAGTTTGGACAAATATAGTGGAAGATATACAGCCACAAGCTGTGAAATGATGTGAAGTCTCAAGAGGGGTTATAAAATAAGCAAACACTATTTACAACAAAAGCAAAGTACCACAAACATACGGAAACTGATAACAGATACGTCGCGGTTGACGAGAGAAAATAAGCTCTATTCAAAGTTTGCACTGAAATGTAATGGCTTCTTGCGGTGCAAATGTGTGTACTTAGTGGAATCAGATGTGTCGGTTTTGTAGCTCCTGCTAACTAGCGCATGTAAACAGAGTGCCTGTGAAAAGTGTTCCCTGCTATAACGATGAAACTGATGTTTTCCTTTCAGTTTTCATCCTTTGTGGCCATCCTGACGACGTTGTTTCAGTAAAGGCCAAAGTGGGTCCAATACACACGGACATCATGTTAATTCTTATTGACATTTTCAAGTAAGCATGACAAAGTTGTTCTTTTTTTCCCCTCATGGAGGTAATCTGCAAATAGAATGAAGAAGAAAACCATTTTCTCTATTCCAGCCCTGAGTATTATATCAATGCCACGTCCGGTCAGGGCATGCAGAACGTCCTGGTGGTCACGCTCCCACAGAGAAACTATAGCTATGGATCCGCTCTCCAGTATAACGACACGGTGAGCCGCGACTTAAACTCCCTCTTGACAAATGGATGTTGGGATGTTGCTGACATTTTCTCCTGCAATGTCACACGGACAGATCAATGATTATGTGGCTGGCTATCATGACGGTGCTCTGCTGTTTGGTAAAGTGCTCAGAGAAAGGATGCTCAGTCAGCAGAACTATCATTACAGAGGCTCTCACGACATCCCGCTCAGTGACAACCCATTTGGAAATGTCTCTTTCGACGGTAAGTCACTGACAAGACACGTCCACTTTCCAAACGTATAGGCCCCCTGGTGCAAGACCATAAACCATAAAGAAAGATCGGAGATCAGTTGGAGTTACTGTACATTTGTAGATGTAATGCAGTCTCTGTACCGGACCGTCGTGCTCTCTATTTACTGGTCGATCTATGTTTCCACCCTCACCTTGGTCATCAGCTATGGGTCATGGCCGAAAGAACAAGATCAAGAATGGCGGCGGAAATGAGATTTGCTGACGGCATGCATTTTTGTTTGACTTTTTATACCTAAAGAGTTTGGTGGAACACCGCAATATACGCATCCATTGTGATGTCATCGACTAAGCGTTTGTGTTGAATGCAGGTATGGGAGGACACTATGTGCTGGACGAGTACGGTGACAGAGAAGTAAACTTCTCCATCATTTACACCTCTACTATAACTGGCAAGGTGAGAAGAATCAGCGCTTCATCATTCAGTCAGTCATCCCTTCATAGGAATCTTTACTTGAAATTAGGGATGTCCCCATTTTTCCCAGTGAGGGCCGCATTGGGTAAAATGAAAGGATAGATTTTGATATTTTACATTTTGTAAACTAACACATAGATACTGTACACGCTAACAGGTTTTAGAACTTTTCAAGAAACAGCCTTCATCTGAGCTTTGTAATTCCCCACTTCCCTTTTTTTCATTTTTGCAGTTTTCTTGTTTTGTTTTTGTTTTTACAGATATTGCAACTTTCTATTGTACTGTTTTTCTTAACACTGCAACTTTATTCTCATAATATCAAAACTTTTTCCAGACCTAATTTACTAATATTGCAAAAATTACTGCTGAAATTATTGTGAAAATATATATTTTCATAGTTCATAAAATGTTTTCTTGTAATGTTACAAATTGCATAATTAATATTATTCAATCATTTTCACATTTCTGCTTCATTGTCATAATATTACTGTTCTTCTTTCCATTTTTGGTGTTGTTTTCTTATTTAATTGAATTTTTGCTTTGGAAACCTCTGTTTTAAATAGTCAATATGAAGCAGGCCTGTGTTTTTTTTATCAATTTTCCCCTGCAGTACGAAACTCTGTTAGTGTTTGACACGTCAAAGAATAAAACCATAGCGATGGCCAGCAATCCTGCTCTGCCTTGGAAGGGAAGTCGTCTGCCCCAAGATATACCGGAAGAGTTACACGGTAATTTGACCAAATTTAATGAATGAATGAATGAATCAATAAGTAACAATTGTTTAAGTTGTATTTAAATGGCTTTGCAATGTTCTTAATTGATGATGTCTGTGTTGTCTTAGCTTAGTCCCTTTACTTTCCCTAACACTAATGCAGATTTTGCCAATGATGACATTCCCATACAGCGTTTCTATTGTGTGTGTTGACAGCTGCAGGCTTGGGCATGCAGGATGTGATCGTGATCGTGCTGAGTGTCAGCGTCGTGGTGGTGACCGCCATCGCTCTCATCTTCTACAGGTAGGAAGCTGTATTTAAGCCCTCATGTCCTCTGAGCTCATTTTCCAATCCGACTCACGCTAGGCAGAACAGAAAAGAGCATCAAATGCAGAAAAAGTGGTCTCACATCAGTCCTCACCTGATTTGTCCGCTGGATGAGAAGGAGGTCTCCCTTAAGGTAAAAGTCCTCATGATCTGAGATTAGAGGAGTCACCATCATGTTGGGTATTGTTGCTGTTGTATGGAACAGATCGATGAAGACAAGAGGAAGGACAGCACTTACTTCAGTCGTCGAGGCCGCTATGACAAGAAGGTCTCGAAAAACAAAGATTCCATCGAAAAGACCATTACGCCAATATGTTTACACGTTGTGTTTGTGTCTTTAGCCTGTCATCTTAAAGGAGCTGAGACTCACTGATGGCGACTTTACAGAGGCCCAGAAGATTGAGCTTAACACCGTAAGACTGTTTATAATTGATGTCATGAAGGTTTTCACATATTTGTCAGTGGTGTACAACTACACTAGAGGTGTCACAGTAGTAGCACAGTGATAATACAACTAAGCATTGTGCATACACTGTATGTGAATGTACAGTGCTTATACATTATATAGGTCAGAGGTCTCCAACTGGTGCCATGGAGGGCCAGAACCCTGCAGGTTTTCTTTCCCGCCAGTCACTAAAGCAGGTGCTTTAATTGAGGAGCTCCTATCCTCACATTGAAGGAGGTGTTGTTAAAATCCCCTGCTGTAGTGACCGGCTGGACAGAAAACCTGCAGCGTCTCGGCCCTCCATGGCACGAGTTGGAGACCCCTGATATAGATTGTGTATATACATACATCGTGTATATACATACAGAGGACTTAATAGTCACCTTTATATTGTTTGTGTTTGTTTCAGCTGCTGCGTATTGATTACTACAACTTGACTAAGTTTTATGGCACAGTAAAGTTTGAGTATGGCGTGTTTGGAGTGTTTGAGCTGTGTCAGAGAGGCTCTCTCAGGGTGAGTGCATCATTATATCCACACTTTATCCAGCCGTCCATCCTCTGCACCGGGGTTTCCCAAACTTTAGACCCAAATTAGGCATGATCGAGTATCTTTTCAGCGTGCATGCAAGGTTGTATAGAAATATATTGCATGCTTACAGTTACACGATGCAACATGTCTGAAACGAATTGAATCATACTGTACTTCTTCACGGTATAGCAGTTTTTTTTCACGTCCTGTGTTCAACGAGTACCAGTTGACCACTTTTTGATAGTAAAAGAAAAGAGAAGTTACACCTCATTACATGTCACGGGCTGTTGGCCTGATTGGATATGAAAAAAAAGAATATAAACAGTTTGAAAACTCAGAAATAAGGTAAATATGACACTCTACGCAAGCACATCAAACGTAAACCGGTTCAGGTAAAGCAATACAAGTTGAAGATTGTGGCTTGTTGCGCGATTTCATTGTTTATGACAGTCGAGTGGCCTCCATTTCCTTTGAAGCAATCACTTTGCTGTTCATTTGATAAGTTCTGCCCCACCCACCCCACTACACAGAAGGAGCATTATTAACCATACCTGCGTGTGTTGACATCACTATTGGGGAAAATACGTATGATGACAATCATGTCCTGGAGGCTTTATATCAATCTAATGATGACTACTTGAAGCTTACCAACCGGAACCATTGAGCCAGTAACGTCTTTTAGTAAATCGCATATCCTCAGTTCAGTTTAACGTCTATAATTACCTTATTGTTTCATCTGTTCTCAAGACTTATACATGTTATCATTTATTTCAGTACATCCTAAATGACAGAATCACCTACCCAGATGAGACCTTCATGGACATGGAGTTTAAGATTTCAGTCATGTATGACATAGCAAAGGTATTGTATTATTCATTAATAATCCATGTACTATTTTTAAAGTCTAAGAGGTGCCACCATATTTTTACAACAATCACAGTTTATCACAGTTAACTGGTTCCAGACCGACCATAATAGGTGAATTTCCGCAAAGTAGAATTTGTGGTTTATAAATGAAATGTATGCATAGCATAGAAAAGCTATTTACAACCTTCTAAATATGGTTTTTAAGATTATTAGAGCCCTCTAGACATGAAATAACACCCATATATCCACCTTTACATTCATATTACCCAATAGACTTAACATAAATAAGATGCACACATGTAATATAAACGCACATATTCCAAATTCTTGACAGTACTATCTGCGGCGGCTATCAATGCAACATAATGAAATCACTGACACCTAGTGACCAGTTTAGAATACTACATATCAAAACTGTTTTTTCTGAATGCCTTATGTTTGTACCTTAGTTCATTTAGGTATTTTTATGTTTGTAAATGCTTAATGCCAAAATTATGCTAAATTTGCATATTTTTGACTAATAATGGGCCATCCACGGAACAGCAATGATTTATCATTCATTCATTCATTCATTTTCTGTACCGCTTATCCTCATTAGGGTCACGGGGATGCTGGAGCCTATCCCAGCTGGCTTTGGGCGAGAGGCGGGGTACACCCTGGACTGGTCGCCAGTCAATCGCAGGGCACATATAAACAAACAAACATTCACACTCACATTCATACCGATGGACAATTTAGAGTCGCCAATTAACCTAACATGCATGTTTTTGGAATGTGGGAGGAAACCGGAGTACCTGGAGAAAACCCACACACGCACGGGGAGAACATGCAAACTCCACACAGAGATGCCCAACGGAGATTTGAACCCAGGTCTTCCAGATCTCCTGACTGTGTGGCCAATGTGCTAACCACTCAGCCACCGTGCGGCCGCAATGATTTATCAGTAAACTTATTTTGAAAAACACATAAAGTTGTGAAATTTGAAGGGTGGTTATACATTGTAACTCCAAAGTAATAGATGGCATGTATATGAGTGGCACACAAACGTGAGCAACAATAGTCCATGCTAACCTCCAGTGCTAACACTACAATAACATTTTAACATCAACATCATGCTGCGTTGGCCAGTTTACTAAAGTAAACAAAATGATACAATTTACACCACCATTGTCTGTAGCATAGTTCTAGGTTTCATTTTAAGATGTGTAGCGAAGCTGCACTAGTGTTTGGAGCCATGGGCTGTTTAGATCACATCTGATCATCTTCATGGTAACTTCAAAGGTCATTTTTTTCATCATAGGGAACCTTTTATTTTATTACACCTCCTTGGTGTTAGACATTTTAACGATTCCGTACAGGATTAAGCATCTCTCCACTGCTGCTCTCTTGCTTCATACCTCCACCAGGGAATGTCGTATCTCCACTCCAGCAACATTGAAGTCCATGGTCGCCTCAAGTCCACCAACTGTGTGGTTGACAACCGCATGGTGGTAAAGATCACAGACTTTGGCTACCACACCATCCTGAAGCCAGGCAGAGGTGAGCGATGAAAAGCCATCTTTGGATTCATGCTGAGAGCTTCTGTCTTTTACTCTCAGATGTATGGACAGCTCCTGAACACCTACGTAAAGATGGCATATCTCAAAAAGGAGATGTCTACAGCTATGGCATCATTGCACATGAAATAGTGCTGAGGCAGGCGCCGTTCTACACGCCATGTTGCTCCAATCGTGCAGGTATTGCTGTGAAGTACACGTCATGGACAAAAGTATTGAGACACATCACTCACCACGTCTGTCCCCTCTCACAAATGATGTCTGTTTTGCATAGGCTTAGTTATTGTGGCCTTTGTCTGTCCCCTCTCATGGAATGACGTCAGTGTTGCATAGGCTTTGTTACTTGTTAAGCTTAGTCATTGTTGCTGTTGGCTGTCCCCTCTCGAGGAAAGACATCATCACTGCGTAGGCTTTGTTATTTGTTAGGCTTAGTCTTGTTTGTTGTCTTTGGTCTCTCTTTTCTCTCAGTAAGTCCCCTCTAAAGAAACTGTTTTATAGGTTGTCATCACTGTTGTTGTTGCTTCTGCTATGTTTTTCCCCGATCTTTCTGTTTGTACCCTCTTAATACGTACAGTAACCTCTAGGGGTGTAAAGATTCATCCCGTGCATCGGTGTATCGATTTATATTCCTGTCATCCAACTACATCGATCTGTGTTCACCAAATTGCCATTCCAGGTGACATATATCCATCTAACATCGTGTAAAAGGTACTCCATTAATTAAATTGATACTAGGAAATCAAACATTCCATTTGCTTGTATATTTCATGTGGACGTGCTGGCGTGCGTGCTCGAGTGTGGTGTGGTTACGTCCGACAGGGGCCGTAATTACTAAAAAATAAAAACCTCCTCGTGGCTTTAGGAACGTCCGTGCAGACGTGACAGTATGCAGGATATTCATTCACTTTCATATCTATCTGGAGATGAAATTTCATTAAATTCTGATGGTGCAAAATATATTTTTTAATACTTGGGGTTAGAAAAGTGAATGAGGTTTTAAATAAAGTTAGTCATGTTTTATCAGATCAGATTAATCACATAATTGATTAATTCTACCCTTTACTTTGCACTTTATTCAAATAAAATGTGTATCCATTTGCCGAGAATTGTTGTTTACTTGTTTGTTTATATCCATAATTCATTTGCACCTTATTCCCTTACAAAAGGCAGTGAGAATCTAGGAAACTAGATCGTCCAGTATCCAGGTATTTACAGTCAGACTGCTTGAATCTTTGGCCAAAAAGTTTGAGAATCGAATTAAAGTTACTGACTCGTTTTGGATTGCATCATTTTAAATGACCCAATAATGTCCTTGAATCTAATCGGCAACCACAAATTGGGATACAAATCGAATCATTCATCCCTCACAAATGTTCTTCATTTGTTCTTCACATCACAAAGATACATCTTCCTCTCATTTCCTGTAGGTGTAATGGACAGGTGTCTCCATACTTTTGTCCTTACGGCATATCTGGCTGTGTTTGTTTACAAAATCATGGGCCCCGTGTTTACCCTAATGTTGTCTAATCCATCAGATAAGCTCTACAGGGTGCAGTATCCCAACGGGATGGCTGTCTTTCGACCAGAACTGAACTTCGATGGCGTGTCTGAGAAAGATATTGAGGTAAGAGAAATAAACAAAAATGAAAGTTGGCTGGAAGATGGTCCTTCATGCTGTCCACATGCACGTTAATCCAGCTGTACCTGCTGATAAAGAACTGTTGGGATGAAGATCCAGAACGAAGGCCAGATTTTAAGAAAATAGAGATGACTCTGGGTAAGCTTTTCAGGTACGTCAAGATTGTAGGTCCAGTATTTCTTTACCTGTTCTGTTTTGTACTGTACTAGTACGTTGTAGTCAATAATGACGTAGTATATTTATGGACACAGCAACCTGCATAATCATGGCACAGAGACCTACATGGACAACCTGATCCGTCGCCTCCAGATGTACTCCAAGACTTTGGAGCATCTTGTGAAGGCAAGAACCGCTCTGTACAAGGCTGAGAGGGACAGAGCGGACCGCCTGAACTTCATGCTTCTCCCTGGGTGGGTTTATTCTATTCCCTGCAGGGAAATGGAAGAGTATTTGTGAGTCTTCATGTGCTTCCTCAGCCCAGTGGTGCGTTCACTGAAGGAGACAGGCAGAGTGGAGCCGGAGCTCTTTGAAGAGGTGACCGTCTATTTCAGTGACATTGTGGGCTTCACCACCCTGTGCCACTACAGCACCCCCATGGAGGTAGTGGACATGCTCAATGAGATCTACAAGAACTTTGACAGCATCCTTGACCACCATGATGTCTACAAGGTGCATCAGCCATGTTTTTTCTCTTTCATTTGGAATCAGGACACTGATCCCCTCCTTGTTTTCAGGTTGAGACCATAGGAGATGCATACATGGTTGCGTCAGGTTTGCCCAAACGCAACGGTGACAGGCACGCAGTGGACATCGCACACATGGCACTGGACATCTTGTCCTTTGTTGGGACGTTTGAGTTGCAGCATTTGCCCGGAATTCCTCTGTGGATACGAATTGGTGTGCATTCAGGTAAGCAAGATAAAGGATTTTTATTGGCTGAATAGAGATTCAAACATGCCTATTGTACATTTGTTTAAATTATGGTGCTAATCGCTGACATATGCATGAGTTGAAATATTCAGGTAAGGACAGTCAGGGATTTTTATCTGATTAATTTATGAGATTAAGGCATGCCTATTGTAGCTACATATATGTAGATATTTTTTATTATGGTGCTAATCTTTAACAAGTATATGACATAAATTGATGTGCATTCAGGTAAGCATGATCAGAGATTTTTATTGGAATGAACTCATCAGATTAAGGCATGCCTATTGTAGTGGTAGACTGATATTTTTTTAATCATGGTGCTAATCTTTGATACATGTATGACACAAATTATTGCGCATTCAGGTAAGTAGGATTTTGATTGGATGAACTTGGCCTGCCTATTGGACCTGTAAATGGTGTACTTTTTGACAAACATTCTAATAAACTACAAAAAGGATCTTAGACTTTTTCACAGGACTATTATTCTGTAAAAACAGGTAAAGAACGCCAGACTAGGATGAAAGATTAGATTTGCTTGCTTGAACATGATTTACGGGTAATCATTTCTGTGTGTGTGTGTGTGTGTAGGCCCCTGTGCAGCTGGAGTGGTGGGGAACAAGATGCCCCGCTATTGTCTTTTTGGAGATACAGTCAACACCGCGTCACGAATGGAGTCCACGGGCCTGCGTGAGGAACCACACAGACACACACGGTCATTGTCAGAGATTGAAAATGGCTTGATAGGTCATTGTGGTGTCCCTGTTCAGCTTTGAGAATCCATGTCAGTAGGTCTACCATTAAAATCCTGCAGAGGACAGACTGCCAATTTGAGTATGAGCACAGAGGAGAGACGTACCTGAAGGTGAGCTGCACGCACTTCCAAACTTGAACACACACTAATCCCTCTACTTCCATTGAATGTCTTTGTGAATGTGTGTGTGTGTCTTCAGGGAAAAGGCAAAGAGATGACATACTGGTTAACAGGCATGACTGGAGGCAAATACAATCTCCCCACACCACCAACAGCGTGAGTAGAACTCATCTAGCTTTCATGCCTGTAAACCAGGTGTGTGCTTTTGCAGCCTGCAGCTAATTTTTTTTTAACTGGCCTGCGACATTAACCTGCAATAAAAATTAAACACGACCCGGCTAACAGTACATTAAACCAAAACATACACCTGTATGTTGTTAAAGATACAATAATGGAGCATGTTTACCTTTGTAATCAAAGAAGTGTTAATGCAGCTCACCTATTGGATCTTTTTAGACCGTGCAGGTGAGCGTGTGCATGACATCAGTGTGTGTACAGTAATCCCTCGTTTATTGCGTTTAATTGGTTGCCGACCTGACCGTGATAAGCAAATTTCCATAAAATACTTTCTCTATAAATGGAATATTTTCAAGATTAAAGCATAGAAAACCTGTTTATGATCTTCTAAATACATTTTTTAACATTATCAGAGCCCTATAGACATGAAATAACACCCTTATAGTCACATTTACATTCAAATAACCCAATATAATAGACATAATCAGAGAAAAACAGCCATTCAAGACATGAATAAGGCTTGCGTGTGTTGCAATAAATGTCTTCCTGATGATTGGACAGGAAGTGACGTCGGCAGTTCAGAGTTGAGTTTTAGCTGGATTACGGCCACAACAGTACACTCTTGTTGTTATTACTTTTATGATTATTACTCACTCGCTCATTTCCTATGCCGCTTATCCTCATTTGGGTCACGCGTATGCTGAAGCCTATCCCAGCTGACTTTGGGCGGGAGGCGGGGTACACCCTGGACTGGTCGTGTTATTATTATTGTGCATGATGTGAGACCATTTACACCACAAAGTCTGGCGCTTGTTTCACCAATCAATTACTGACACCTTGTGAGCAATATGGAATTCTACAGTCAATTGAATCTATGTGTTTGTATTTTAGTTCATTTAGACATTTTTATGCAGGAAAATGCTTAATTTTGGCAAAATGTAGACTTCAATGTGCATAATGTTTGACTTGGTTTGACGCACCACACGCATCCTCTCTATGTTGGCCTCAGGGAGAACTTCCAGAGGTTGCAGGAAGACCTGGCAGAGATGATTGTGTCCAGCTTGGAGAAGCGTGGCGAAGGGAGAGAGGCCTTCGAAAGGAGGAAAACCTTGTCCTCCAAAGTGCGGAGGCGAGAAACCAACAGCAGCCTGCAGGGGGAGAGCCCGCCAGAGTACTTCCACCTGGCTGTCACTGATCACCCCAGTACTTATCTGTGAGGGAGGAGAACCTCTTCATACGCTAGCGGACATACAGTACCTGTTTGAATGGACAATGCTGGGATTCATTGGACAGATCTGCAGTGACTCAAGCAGCCGCGGAAGGAAAGTGACACTAATATGCATCTAATACGCAGTGGAAAAAGGTGCACACATGAGCTTGCTGTTATTTTGCATTCACTGACAACTGCTGCATTCATTTTAAGTGAATAAACTCACAGAAAGCGAAAGCAAACCAGAGCAGGGGTGCAATTTGACACAACACAATGACTCGTGACTCTTGAGTTATAAAAACCAGAGAAGCTAAGCTGGTGATAAAAAGTCAACACAATAACACTTGTTTTAAGAGTGTAGGATTTTTGTATTAAATTATGTCTGAACTGCAGCAGCAGGTTTTCAGGTTGTCAGGATCACTTTGTGCTGTGAAATATTCACCAGTCTTGTTATTTGTTACCTGCTACTCTTTGCATTGTGCTCTGCATTGTCCAATTGGTGTAATACTGTATCATCCAAATACTGCTAATGGGTATCTGGAAATTGCTATCACATGCTATGATGTATTAGCCTATAGTATATTCCTCAACCCATTCAATTCTTCTGCATTTTGGTTCAGTGAAAGTATTCCCTTTCTGGCCACTGAGTGTATATTGAAGTATTTACTGTAAGAGGAATAAAATCAACAGTATATACAAAACAGCTGTACTTATGGTATAAGTATATAATATAGTATAGTATATAATGCATTGCCAAAGCATACACAACAGCTGGTCCACTGCTATACAGCATGGGGTAGTTCTCAATAAGACCTGCAGAAAGCAGAAATGACATTTTTGGGATTAATGATTGACCATAAACTAAACTGGAAAACACATTAAGTATATATCAAATAAAATTTCCAAAAGCCTTGCAATTATTAATAGAGTTAAATATGTCCTTGATTACAGTGCACTTCATACTTTATATTGTTCCCTAATTCTTCCATACTTTACTTATTGTGTGGAAGTGTGGGGCAATAATTATAAGACCGCAATAGTCGTTATTTTATTTACAAAAGAAGGCATTACGAATAATTCATACAAATCAAACATTCTAAAATTACATGATCTTGTAAAACTGTACACAGCAATGTTTATGTTTATAGCATTTAACAATCTAATACCGATTAAAGTTCAGAACATTGTTTCTCACAGAGATCAGCCGTATGACTTGAGAGGTTTAAGGAACTTTCATACCCCACTGGCTAAAACTACTAGGAGATGTTTTTCTTTGTGGGGTTAAGCTGTGGAATAGTCTAGGACATGAACAAAAGCTATCTCTGAGCATTCGTTGTTTGAAATGTTTATATAAACAAAACGTCGTGTTACAATACAGAGATGTGGAGGCTTAACTATGTTCATGTTGATGGATGGGTACTGCTTTATAGTACTTGGTTTTCTGTTTCTGGTATTTTTATTACTTTTTTCTCTCCAATGCTAATATTAATTTATTGTTTTGACTGAAGAGAATAAGTTAACATTGAATTGGTGCATCTTGAATACAGGAAGTGAATATGTGTACTAGTAATTAATGTGAGCTGTAGTGGGGGTAGGATTGAGTAAGCTCTGCTTCTTCCTGCTCCTTTTCGAACATGTGGAATTGTGAACTGGGATGTGAGGCACTTCAAGTGGACCCTGGGTGTGTTTGAAATAAAGTCAATCAATCAATCAAACCTCTTATTAACGATATTTTTGTATTAAAGTCATTGCCACGGAGGTATGCTAACTGGGAATGTTAGCATACCACTGTTGTACAACAACATAAACAAACGATGCGGCAGCCAGCGTTGGAGCTGCTAGTAACTGTTAACGTGTAATCTAACTAATTCCAAACCCAACAACACCATTACTCACAGTGAAGTGTGTGTTATGCACTTACCAATAGCCACCATCTCTACGTTGCTTCAGCTGCTATTGTTGATTTACTGCTACACGGGATGCTAATAGCTAGTTAATATTAATGAGAGTGGTGCTTGAGCACGCTTAAGATAAACACTGCCCCCTAGCGTTTTGCTGGATCATTGCAAGTCATTTGTGATTGTACGAAACGTCTCTCAGCCGCCAGAAAACTAAATCTCAAGTTTCTTTTTCCTAAAATTAACGAAATAATTGTATTTATGAGGGTATATGTGCTACTATTTCAGTTACCTTTTTTTTAAACAACAAATTACTACTGCTTTTTTTGTAATATTGATTACTAATCAGCCACAGCTGCCTGTCCCACGCAGAAGTAAAGTCACCATCTACACTGCCAAAACAGGAAACGCCAAATACAAAATAAGAGTCTAAAACAGGAAATAATGGCATAAACAAAGAAATACACGCCCAATCCACTGTGAGTCATTATAGCATTTCAACAATTAAATCAAAATGTAGCTTCTGTATCTAGCGGCTATATGTACAGAAAACAGCCACTCGTTGCTAGGCAGAATTTGTTCAAGCTCCATCATAAATGCTCCCAAAAGGTCATCATTTCAAGGATGCAAGGAGAAGTTTGATCTCATTACAGTTGGTTTTATACCTTGGAAGCTTGTCATCCAGTCCAAGAGGTTGAGGGTGTGACGCCATTGAGTACGATCAGAACACGGAATCCATTCTACACAGTTTTAGTCGTGACCAAGGCGGTGTCACCCAGCTCTGTGGCAGGAAGTGGGAACCTGTGCTCCTCTACCTCCTCGGTTCTCGCTATGCTCATCCCCCTTTGACATTTTAGTAGGCACGTGCAATGGCTTAATCCGTCATCCCACTTTGAGCTGGTGTGGGCCCCCGGGTGGTACTGGTGGATACAGGCAGAAGGTACTGATGGAGCGCTCGGGGAGCCCCTTATTGAGCGAGCCAGGAAAGCTTCAGCAGGGGGGTCCGTTTTCTGGGGAGGCTCCGGATCAGGCACATTTTCTTCTGCAACAAAAGACACAGAAAGAGGAGGAGCTCACGTGTGTCTAATTTTCTACATTCCTTGTTGGACAAATGACAGTTTGGTAAGAAACAGCATCCCACTGATAAGCAAGTGTCCTTTTTAGTTTTGTTTTGGAGGCCTGTCATTCCACGGGTTTGGACTCTTTTTGCACTTTGAAGCTCTGCATAGAACCACCTTAGGATCCAACAGTGCCAAATGTGAAGTCTTGTCTTAACATTTAGATCAGGGGTGTACCTAATGCTCGAGTTCTCTAATGGTCCCAGTCTAAGTCAATTCACTGGTCATTTGGTCACTGCCTACTTTGATTGAAGTAAGGTTATATTTGTATTTATTTGTGTTATTTTACTTTTTTATTATTTTGTTTCACTTTTACTGAAGTCTTTTTTTATTTAGTTTTATTAAATTTTAAATACTTTTATATAAGTCATTTTAATTTTTTTAATATATTGTAATTATTTTGTTAAACTTTTATTGAAGTCATTTTATATTTTATTTATTTTGATTATTTTCTTACACTTTTATTGAAGTTCATTCAATTCCATTCAATTCATTCATTCATTTTCTACAATTCAATTCAATTCATTATTTTTACTTACTTGTTTATTTTACTTATTTTTCAACTCAAACCAAGTGAATTATGTTTTAAAATCTTTTTAAACATAAATCACATAATTACACGTCCAAAATGCATTTTAGAGGAATTTAAGAAGGCATTTCATCATCAAAATAATGAAGAACGTGATAAATGCAGCAGCAGCAGCAACAGCAGCAAAAAGGGGCTGGCCCAAGGGACACCCGAGAGAAGAACCGAAACCGCGCGGTTTCTATCGCCGTAAACTTTTGCACCTGCTACCCCTAACAGCCTCCATTCTATTACTCCCCAAAAATCCACACTCACCCGAGGTTCTGCGGCATCCGCTCTGCCGTCTGTATAGAAGAACCCAGATGGTAAAAACCACCACAGACCCCACGGTGGTCAACACCACCACCGCCCACAGAACCGGACTCAGAGCCAACGCCGGGTCGGACCGGACGGCGGAAGGCGTGCTTCTCTGATGGAACAGCGGGGTCAACTCTATCGAGAAAGGGACTTTTTAAAGCGAGTACATGAATACATCACCTAGTACATTATTAGGATACTGACCTGTCACCGGGTTAAACTGAGGTCTGGGTTCCACCCTGCTGGGGACGCAGGCATTGACAAGGTTGTCCCAATTGCTTCCAAAGGGACAGGTCTTCTTGGTCATGGCGACAAGCAGCAGAAACAGAAGAAATGTGACGGCTCCGGGATGGCCATATCCATTTATATGACGGTAACCCGCGGTCTTACAGACGTTTCACTTCCTCCATTTCACAGGAAGTGCCTTACATACCAGCGTCCTTCGGGAGAAACGGCTCACTCTGCTTCTGCTTCAACGCACCGCAGCTCCTGACCTCACGTCGGGGAGTAAATAGCTCTCTTGTGTGACTGAGGTAATGGGACACACCAAAACGGCCGATGGCGTATTTGCAGGGTAAAGGATACAACAAGCACAACGCCGAGGAACTTTATTTATCCAATCACTGACAGGACAGAAAGGAAATAGAAAACAAAAAGGTTACGCTGAAATATAACTTTGAATAGACTGGATGCGATTATAGCAGGAAAGCCCAGAGAGTGACATTCACGACAAATGTAACATTCCGAAAGGCAACCATGACGAGTGGTTCCTGTGCCTTAAAAACAAAACACACAACAGTCATGAGGCAAAAGTCCAATATTTTACCCTGAGACACATGAATGCAAATATTCAAACCCGGTAGCGCGTGAGACGCGTTCGTTACCAAAAATGAAATCACAACCGAAAAGTCAAAGATACCCACTTTTGAGATGTGTTTTCTTAGCAAGTTAGACATTTCTGCTACAAATCGGAGCCAAATTAAGAAAAGTCGTCTTTTTTCAAGCTAAATGAAAAATGTTCACACGTACGGGTGCATCTCCATAAAATAGTATAATCAAATAATCCCAAGTTTCAAGTAAAAAGTTAAGTCCAAGTCACAGCCTTAAAAGTCATGCGCACTGTTTGGTGTTTACCAAAGGATTCTATTAGTAATTAATGTATTGTTATTATTATATGTATTATTTAATGTAGTAATGATGTATTATTGCGCTACAAATATGAAGTGTTATGTTTATTGCTCTTTCGGTTGTTTTATGTGTTTTTAAGTGTTTACGTTTGCTTATCCATCATTGCCATCCGTTCATCCATTTTCCATATCCCAGCCGGGGTACACCCCGGACCGGTCCCGAGGAATATACTTTTTACCTAATTAACTTTGCGTGTGTGCACGTGAACAACTTCCTTACACTCTCAGAAATGTAAGCCACGCCCCTTGTTGTTTGTTCTCAAACCCGTTTGGACGGTAAACGGCGCATTCAATGAGGCGGATTCTGTGGGGAAGTAGTGTTGACATGGACGTTAGTCGATCGGGGACACATTATACGTGACACGCCCGAGATCTCAAGCCATCAGACGAAAGTCCGAGTCGAGTCCCGGGTCATTGTCGTCAAAGTCCAAGTCCGGGTGCAAGTCTTTGACGGTTGTCTCAAGTCCGGTTCTAAAGTCATCAAAATCCTGTCTTTATATCCTTTTTAAGTATTCTTTTTTATTGTCTGGGGAGCAACGTTTTGGTTTCACTGAGTCCGCTAATATGAAGAGTCAAGGCTGGAAGAGGAGGGGCTCCATCCTGACGAAGGTGAAATTGTAGTAGGCTGGCAGACCCTGATGGGTGACATTGCCGAATTTCTCCCACACGAACGGCGGCAGTCCGTCCTGCGTGGTCGGCCCGTTCACGGGCTCCGCGCGGAAATCGCCCGCCATGTGGAAATCAGTTACCTGCCCACACAACCGTGAAGGTTTCAAGTTAAAAGACATATATCCTTCTGTAGTACCTTCCCATGATACCCGCCTTGGTGTCGTAGCAACCGCCCGGCGAGGGCGTTTCTGTCTGTAGGTCGTTACGGCAACAGATGGACTTGCAGGGGTCACCATTAGAGTATGGATCCTTCTTGTAGTCTGGGGTCCATTCAAAGATTTCAAAAGATTTCAAGTAAAAAGTATCAGCACCGATACCAAAACGCTATGGCAACAACCCACCATTGAACCTCATGATGTGCTTCAAAGAGTCCAAGTCCTTGACACCAGCCTGGTCACGGCGGAAGATCTTGGCTCTGGGGCAAAGGTCGTAGGAGAATTCCTCTCCGAAGTCCTGCCACATCAGCTCATAGCCGCTCAGCTTGTAGATGTTCTGGTGGAAGGGGACGTTGTAGGACGGCCAGTAGCCTGCGGCGGTTAACAGGAAAGCACGTTGACGCCGAAATGAAAAAAAGAGTTTAGTACGCAGGTCTGTTCTTACCGTGACGCAGTGCTTGGGTCTGGTCGGAGTACTCCACCAGCCCAGGGATCTGCTCCACTACAGTCAGAGCGCCATCGCTGATACTGTGGCCCAGCTTCACTTTGCTCCGGTCCAACACCATGTACTGGTTATTGTAGGTCCCTGCAGCGGATTGAACATGATTATCTCATATATGTATTATTAAATTCAATGCACCTAATTGAGTATGTCAGCACAACACAAAGAGATCCAACACAAGAGCTGACGGGATTGCTCAGAAAAAAAATGAATAGGAAAAAAAACCCAAAATCTACAGTCTAACTTTGGTTTTTGTAAAACTTTTCACCTGCGCTTTTGTACAACATTGCCTTGAAACAAACTAGTTTGTCCATTCTAGTGCCCAAAAACACACCCTACATGTTCCTGTCATTTTTTTATTGTTTGTAGTGGTATATGACCCGCCATGGGGCCAAAATAAATTGCCAGCCATTTGATAAAGGTGAGAATTCGCATCAACAATAACTTCCATTCATTTGTCATTTGTAATGATTTCACTTTATGTGCTGCATGTAAAACATTAATTATTATCTATAATATGTATTTTTGGGTGTCGGCTTAATTGTTTTCTAATTTCTTAATTTATTTTCTAAAACAATTTGCCCCGGTTTTGTTTTTTGTCAAAACTTTTGGAATTAATTTATAATATAAAACAACCAAAACCAAGGTACCGCTGTATTTAAATATTCCATGTCACCGTTTTTTAAACATACATTCATTTATAAATGAACCTTTTAATATATTACACCTATATAAATACTTACCACTAACATGCTAGGTGTTAACATGCTACTGTTATTTTTTACATATGTAGACACATGTATAAACACATAGCACTATTATGCTAGGTGTAAGCATGCTAACATTAGCATACTAGCATTTATCGCCATTTTCTGAAAAAATATAATGCTAGGTGTTGGCATGCTAATGTTAGCATGTTAGCATTGCTAGCATGTTAACATTAGCTTTTTGACAATTTTCATGAAGATGAACTTAAGCAGATGCTTAACGTCGTCATGCAATGTGTTAGCATGCTAACGTTAGTATGTTAGCATGCTAACATACTAATACTAACATTGTTATCACTTATACAAACACTTAGCACTCTTACGCTAGGTGTAAGCATGCTAATGTTAGCATTGTTAACATTTTTTAAGTAATTTAAACCCTCCCATGGTATATTTTCATGGTCAAGGAATCTAAATGTGTAGATAAAATAAATGCAGGACTAATTTTTATGGTCTAAATAACAATATGGGGGGAATTACAGCGCTTGGCAGAGGTCTGCACTCTTCTAGTTCTTGCCTAAATTAATCATTTTCAAAAAAAAAAAAAAAGTCTAAATGAACTCAAAATACAAATATTTGGCATGCAGAAGATGCATTCAAAGACGTTGGGATTATATGTAGTATTCAATACTGGTCACTAGGTGTCAGTAATTTTACTGTAATGAGACACACAAGCACCAGACCTGATTTACTACTGTATGGGGCAATACGAGTGTAAATATGACTATGGGGGTGTTATTCCATGTGTAGAGGGCTCTAATAAACGTAAACAGTGCTCTAACTACGGAAATATTCCATTTATAAATAAGGAATCCTACTTTATGGAAATTCACTTGGATTGGGCCCCTTTAAGCTTTCATTATGTACAGGTGTTCTTACCTGAGTTGTACTTGGAGAAGATTTTGGCCCACTCCTCTCCGGTATGAGCCAAACTGTTAGACAGTCGAACCCTCTGCCAGGCCAGCAGGCTTTTGGGAGTGATCACGTCAAAAAGCGAGGAGTTGAAGACATTGTTGGTGGTCTGGGTCATCATCAAACCACTCCCCAAGAGGTAGAAGTCATCCAGGGACACCAGGAACCCTGAGGCAGGAATTCAGGACCAGTCAGAACTGTACCGCACTTGAAAATTCCTGGTGCCTACCCGGGTAGCTGCTGAAGGAGAGCTTCCCAGTGGCCGCGTTGGGCTCAGTGATGTGGAAATCCCAGTGTTTGTAGATACGCATGGTGGCTGCATACGTGTACCAGCTGGAGTGGGCAAAGAGGAGGTTCTCAAAGCCTGGAAGCACCTGCGTAAAAAGAAAACACAACATTGTCGAGTGGATTTTTTTGTTAAATTGATTTTTAGAATTTTTGTGCGTCAGGCCAATAAGCCACTCGGACCGCACTTTAAACACCCTTGTTGTAAAGCAAGATATGTTACATATATTTCAAGAAAATGAAAATAAATACAAGTTATGGTGTTTAAAAACGTCTGAGAGCCATATGTGGGCACCAAAACAGCCACATCTAGCTCCCGAGCCATAGCTTCCCTAGCCCTGGTCTAGAACTAGACTAAATACAAGACTGCACATGTCAATACTAAGAACAAATATGAATGGTTTGGATATGGAATATTTTTCAATATGCCAAACTTAATGCTCATATTTCCTGTTCTCAATGTTTTCCAAATACCATTCACAAAATATATTGTGTAAATGTGTGTGTGTGTGTGTTTCCTTCCAACGACCTTTATGAGAGCAGAGCAGTGTCCCATCCCTGGAAGCTTGAAGTGTTTATGCGGAGCGGCAGGGCTCGGGACCAAGGCCGGGATCAGATCCAGCAGGTCTCCGACCGCGTTGAGGAACTGAACAGCAAACAGGGACAGCGGCTTCTGTAACGAGAGCACGTGTTGGCAAACAAGACCAGCTGTTGTATATTGCAATGTTTTGCACTCCTGTTTCCTTTATGCAGATGCAAGAATAAACAAGCATCCCGTGAGCTCTCTTCATTTGTAAGCCAGGTTCTTCTACACCTAAAGAGCTGCACACAAACGAGTAAAAAGCCTGTCAAAACATGCACCCCGACCGTGTTGGCCATGCTGTTATTATTATCCTGATGAAATGCAACCCACGGTGGTCCACTTATAAAACGCTAAACTTGAAGTCGGATTCAAAATTCAACCGTAAATTTAGCCATAAAAATCTAAGAAGTGATATATGCAATATCTTTTAAATTATTATTCATAAAAACGAAAGCAGTTGACACAAGCAGCTTGTTTAAGTGTTAAACGATATTGTCCTCCCATTCCGAGTGGAAGTGGTAAGTAACTCTAAATTGTTCATAGGTATAAATGTGAGTGTGAGTGGTTGTTTATCTGCCCTGCGACTGTCTGGCGACCAGTCCAGGGTGTACCCCGCCTCCCGCCCGAAATCGGCTGGGATTCGCTCCAGCATACCCCTGCGACACTAATGAGGATAAGCGGCATAGACAATGGATGGATGGATGGATTAATATTCATACTGTATGAGCCTGTGCTCTTTTGTTCTTTTTCTGTGTTTTCCAAATATTTCAACTTTGTTCTCAAATAATCTTCATTCATTTTTTTTTGTAAAATGATTACTTTATTCCCGTAATATTAGAACTTTTTCCCCAACCAAATTGCCATGACAACTTAATTTTGCTTTATTTGTTTCTCGACTACGACTTTTAAAAAAACCCCAACATATCTGTTCTTTTACATTTCAACTCGGCGCTACTAAAATCATCATAATCATATTTATTCTTGTAAAATTTCAACTTTTGTTTTTGTTAGAATACATTTTTTTCTCAATATTTTGACTTGATTCTTGTACAATTGCTGCTGTTTCTTATTACATTTTCTTCTCCTAATTATGACTATAATCCCATAAAAAAAAATACAATACCTAGTTTCCTAAAACCGACAACTAGTAAAAAAATATATACTTTTAAAAATATATTAATTTTGACATTATGCTAATACATGACGTTATTTTTCCTCATAACATTACAACAAAGTTTGCGTAAAATAATGACTTTTTGTTTCCCGTTTCTCTTAATATTTGAAATGTATTCTCTTACATGATTCCTGATGGTTCCCGGGTTTTTTAGGGTTCTTGTTAAATTACATTTTGAGACTGTGCTGTTGCCCAATTAAAAAATGGTGGTTATAAAACGTGGAGGATAAACCGTATGACAGGCTTTCAAAGCATCATCACCACCGGCCACAGGGGGCGCCGCTGATGTGGCCTGATGTAGTTCATGAGAAAAAGCAGTCGCTATACTTCCCCACCCCAAACCTGCAACTCCACACGTCTTCAGATCAACAATTCCTGTTCCGTTAGATGATGACTAACGACATGTTTTGACGGTTCCTCCTTCTTGGCAACGTAATACGTAAACATGCATTCATTCATTCATTTTCTACACCGCTTATCCTCATATTAGCGCAGCGTTACGTTCTCACTACAGGCTGACACCTTTTTCCCTTGTCTCTTGGCCCATTCTGCTACTCCTGCTTGCAGGCCGTCCATCTGGGCCACGATGAAGCCAGCGTGTTTCCACAGGGGATCAGAACTCTTGTGGTTTTTCACCTGCTCTCTGGTCCAGGAGTCCTGCTGCCTTGGGGAACGAGAGTCAAAAGGAACTAAGTTGTCAAAGGGCGTGCGTTCGTACCGCATGTGTGGCGCAGACTCACTTCATGAAGCTCTGGAGCGGGTCCAGGATGGCGGGGTCGTGGATGAGCTGAGGGTACATGTTGGTGTAGTGGTCTACCATCTGTCTGCACAGGGACCATAATAGTGTAGCACTGAGCATCATGTTGGAAACAGCTCTACAGAGTGTAATCTCAAATATTGACAAGACGCACCAAAAAATGGCATCAGGATAAAAAACGATCTCATCACAAACAAGTCACAACGGATTGCTTGGTTTAGACTCGCCATTAAGTAAGTAGCACTTACTGCGCAGTCAGAAAGCCTTCAAGGAAGCCCGCTAGGAAAAACGTGACCTCATCAGGCACGGGCGTTTGTCCGTATCCAGCTCGGATCTCCAGGACACTCCAGCCCGTACGGGACAGGGTGTCGTTGAGGAAGCCGTATGCATCCCCGCTGACCTCCATGCGACCCTCCTTCAGCAGGACGGTCTTGTGTTGGGCATCCCAGTATACTGTGGCTGCGGTCAACTCTGCGAGAAAAACACCATTTATAGTATGCTGTATATCAGTATAGGGTGCCACATCACATCAACATTCTGAAAAATCAAAAATTTACGGGCCACTTTGATATTTTATATTTTGTACACCAACGCTTGCAGATATATAGATTTCAAGAAAAGACAGCCTGCATCACAGCTTTGGGATATAAGTGGAAAAGTGTATTATTGGCAAATAAAGGTGATTCTGATTAGTAGAAACATTTTCTATACAATTTTTATTATTTGTATTTTTTTAGCTTGTTTTTACATTTTTACGGTTGTTTTACCCCTCCAAATATTTCAATATTTACATTTTCTTGTAATGTTCAGACTTTATTGCCACAATAATTTGGACATTATAATCGTAACATGCATTTTCCCCATGCTAATTTTCACATAATTGCAAAGGTTTTTATTTTTTTTTGCTTAATGTTTATCATAATATGACAACATTAATTTTAAACTTAAACTTTACTCTCATAAAATTACAGCTGGTTTTTGAGGTCGTTTCCTTGTTTTTGCCCCTCAAATATTTAAACATTTACATTTTCAAGTAATATTCTGACTTTGGCCACACGGTGGTCGAGTGGTTAGCACATTGGCCACACAGTCAGAATATCTGGAAGACCTGGGTTCAAATCTCTGTGTGGAGTTTGCATGTGTTCTCCCTGTGTGGGTTTTCTCCGGGTACTTCGGTTTCCTCCCACACTCCAAAAACATGCATGTTAGGTTTTGTGGCGACTCTAAATTGTCCATTTGAGTGTGAATGATTGTTTGTCTATATGTGCCCTGCAATTGACTGGCGACCAGTCCAGGGTGTATCTTACCCAAAGAAAGCTGGGATAGGCTCCAGCATACCTGTGATATACGTTTTTGTTTTTCCCAGAATTGCAAGGTTATTGTTTTTTGTTTGACATAATATGACTCCATAATAATATTTCAGGATTATTATTTTTACATTATTACAATTTTTACAATTATTACAATATTTTTTACGTAGAATTATGACTTTATTCTCCTAATATTTTAACTTTACTCTTGTAAGATGAGTGCTGTTTTTTTTTTTGTGGCCATTTTGCTCCGTTTTGCTTATTTTTCCCATTTCTACCCGCAAATATTTAAGCGTTTTTATTTTTCTGCATTTTTCTGCAAACATTATTCCCGTAATATTCTGACTTTATTGTAATTATAACTTTTTCCCAACCTAATTTTCCCAGAATTGCACCCGTATTCTTTATGTGTTGTGTGTTTCGCACAAAATGATGACTTCTTTAACTTAATGATACTTTTGTATCTTTCAAAAGAATTAGAGCATTACATTTTGTGTGTTTTTTTCCTCATAATATTACGACATTATTCTTCTAATATTTCAACTTTACTCTTGAAAATGATTGTCTTTTTTGCTGCATGTTGTTTTTTTCTGACCCGGGGCCACACTTTGGGCCCCCCTAGTATTTACTGTCTACTGACTAATGCTTCCTATAATAAATAAATAGTTGCTGCAAATATGTCGTTTGTAAATGAGTAAGATTAGAATAAAGAGGAGACTCAAGTCACAATAATAATGTCAATGCCTTTCTGATCGGCTCATTGGATTTGTAACCAGATAGGACTTTGGGTGTCACAATTCAACACAGGAAACAAGGAAACAAGTAGCAACATTTCTTTACACAACAGGAGGATTTGTATGACCTACTTACCGCCGGCCGTGGGTGCCGCACTGAATAAAACAAAAACATAGAAGGTTTTAAAAAGCATATTTTGACGGGAGGCGAGCCCGAGTCACTCTCTCACGCACACAGAATAAAACGCAAGGAAGCGAAGACAACCAACGGCAAGAAAACGAGGGGAAAGTCCAAGAGCGCTGAGAGGGAGTGTGCAGGGAGGTGAGTCGCCCAGCGGTAAAGGCGGGAACAACAAGCAGTTGATCTCGTGATCGTAGGGAAAGTCGTATGATGACTCGACGTTACAAGCAATGAAGCAGGCCGGGGGTCGAAATACACATAACGGAGTAAATGTTACAATTACAACACAAAATTTATTTTCACCCCAGATGGGACTCGAACCCACAATCCCTGGCTTAGGAGGCCAGTGCCTTATCCATTAGGCCACTGGGGCTTGCCGGTCAGAGTTTGACGACATATACTATTTAAATGTACCGCCTTTACAGGAGCGCCATCATGATGGTGTCACAAAACGTGTGACATAAAAAAAAACACACAGACTGAATGCATCCCTTCGAATCCATTTATTTTGCAGCAATATGCACGGAAAAATTATACTTTCCCTTAAAATACAAATGCCCACTGACAAACGTTATACCACCTCTAAACAAAAATGCAATAATGCACACAATGTTTCCCAACAGATAGAACATGTATAACAGGACAGCACAGCGAAAGATAAATATATTTCAACATAAATGACAAGACAACTCAGCAAAAGATAAATATATTTTCATAGAAGCAGCATTGGGAAGAAAAAATAAAGTAGTACATGTTAAAATATTTGCCAGTGTTTCCCTTCACCTTTGTTATTTACAAGTAGTGTTTGCATTTTCTTATGTTTTCTCATTCAAAATACTACCTGACAGCTGTTTGCAAACAAAAAAACATGATTTAAGCAGATAAAAGATAGCACAAGATAGCAACCGATGTAATGACCTGGCTTAAAGACTTTGGTTGTGAAGCTTTACAAGAGCTTCCTTGTCGTGCAGCAGAAAATGTGGCAAGAAGAAAAACACTTCAAACTGAAAAAAAGGAGAGGTGGAACAGCTATGGCCCCGCCTCTCATTGGCCACTCTGTAGGAAACTAAGTTATTAAAAACGTAACAATTGCTGGAAAATGTTAGCGATCTAAAGTACGCACACTGAACCACTGCCTGGACCCCACATACACAAACACACAACATAAAATGAGAAGAAGGCACAATAAATTACATGAGCTTAGCCACAAAAAAAACAACCATTTCCTTTTCTTTCATAGTCATTTGTCGTTAACCTGACTGGCGGAGGAAAAAGCTTTTTTTTTTTTAGTATTCAACACAGAACACCAAAAGAGGTCGTAAAGCGCAACAGCAACATCTTTCAGTAGTCTTCACTCAAGTGGCATTGTCTCCCCATCAAAGTTCCCTTCCAAAAAGCAAAATGTTGACAGTAAACTTTCCAGTGGCTGGGTCGGAGGAAGGGACTTCTTAATGTCCACAATGCCGCCACGCGCGTCATCGTTCATTCATCGTCGATCAGTTTCTCGCTGCCATTCTCTGCCTTTACACCTTCGTTGCTTCCTCCTTCCTCGGCTCCTCCCCGGCCGTCCTCGCCCTCATCTTCGTCGGTGTAAGTGAAAGACTGGCTGCTGTAGTTGATGGTGGTGCGGGAGAGATCCACTTCGATGGGAAACACGTCGGCCTCCTTTAGCACGGCGTAGCACTCATCATAGTAACGGGACATGCCCGATACAAAGCGCTGGAGCTGGAAGACGATGTCCTGGACTAGAGGTTGAAAAAATAGACAATTTTACAATAACGTACAGAATAAGCCTCTACATTTGTCTACACATTTATGGCTAAAAGTACGACTGATCCCATGATGCTTAGAGTGCATTTCCGCAGTAGAAGCTAATATCACATGTTTTGTTAGGCAGCAATGTTGTGATCTGGCAAATCTTAAGTAAGTTTGATGAAGTATAATTACTACAGCTTCCACTTGGACCACGTCGGCTGTTTAACTGCGATGACAAAAAAGTGTCTCACTGGAGTGAACGAGTGAGGCCAGGAACACTGAATGTGGGTAGGCTTGCAAGGTTTATAGTGTCTTTCTGTGTAAAATGGACAGCTGTGGCTTATAAGTGTGGCCTATATATGCACCAAAAAACTATCTTTAAATTTAGTGGGTGTTGGTTACATTGAGGTGCGCTCAACAGTCCGGAAATTATGGTAATTTTTTTTTTAAGCTAAGGATTAAGTTTCTGCTCAGTGCGGCATAGAGAAGAATATATACAATGTGAGGGTGGATAAAAAGACTTCAACAAACCATGTTTCTGATCCAGAAGCTCTATCTTTTCCAGAACGTCTTTTCTCATCTTAGCAAAGCGGGCCCGAGCCTCCTGCCGACACCGCAGCACCAGGCGGTACTCATAATTTCCGGTGCATACACGATACAAAGGTTCCCCCATGGCCTGTTGGAGGACACATATTAGTCACATTGCTTCACATACTGTAATACATAAACATATACAGTACCACCAACCTAAGTGGTGGCGCAATTAGCTACGATAAGGTTAGTGGTTAACCGAATAACGGCATTCCTATATTTTCCATTTTAAAACCAGGTCAGTAACTCACAATGCTGCTGTATTCTTCATCGTCCATTTCCTTCACCTTTAAGCAGTACGACTACAAGACACAAGCAAAGAGCACAAAATGCTTTTGTAGTTCTACCAGCGGTGGGTACACAATCATAAAATCATTTGACTTACCAAATATTCAAACTTCACATCCAGGTACTTGCGGATAGTGAGTTTCGTGTCTGGTATGGCCTTGTGGAGGTAGGTGTTCAGATCATGGAGCATCTGAACAGCACAAAATGATTGTTACAATGTTTAAGAGGGCTACTATTTTATTACGTAATTAGTTAACATTGTTAACAAATAATGCACATTTTTGTCTGTAATACTGTACGTTTTGTTTAACCTTTTTACAAAATGTATTAAAAATATATACAAATATCAAAGTGGCCCCAACCTCCTTTAACTTTTTAGTATGCAGCCCTTGGTGGAAAAGATTTGGACACCCAGAGCTAGATGAAAGTCATAATCTTAAAAAAAAAGATGAATACAACACTAAAATAAAACAATAATAGAAAATAAAATTACATAAAAATACATCAGTAATAAATACTGTAGTAAAAAACTGCCATAAAATCTGACTACATAAAAAAAAAAAGTTGAAAGTTTTAGAGGAAAAAAAATTATATAGAATAAAAATGTGCAAATCTGTGGTCCCATCTTTTATCTGGGGATTGTGGTATTCACATTGGGTTAGGGTTAAACTCACACATATTAATAATTTAAAAGACTAATTTCTCCTAAATAAAATTCATCCGGCCACAAAGAGCTTTGCACAACAGTGGTCAACAAAGGGCTGAAATGACACTACAAAAGCATCCTTTTCAGCTTTCAGTGTACTCACAGGCTTTATGGTCTTCAGTAACTGAATGCCATACTTCTCAATGCTGCGATGAGCATCAGCAAACTTCACGAAGGCTTCGCTAGCAGCAGCTTGGGGCTCTCGCACTCCGATGACAGAAAAAACATCTCCGAACGCTGTGAGTTGGATCAATGTACACATTAGTTGCTGTAAGGAAAAGATAAAAAAAAATTAAGAGCTTGTCAACTGCGCTCGTCACCTCTGTGTGTTTGTGAGAGCTCAAAAAAGGCTCGGAGCAGTCGCTTGGTGTGCTCCATCAGGCCTGAAGGAAAGCAAGAAAGAACAGATAAACATAAACACTTGACTAGTGTCTGTCAATATGTTTATTCATGTAATGAGCATTTTTAATGACACCCTGCAGATTTGTTATGGGCTATAGGTCATTGTGATTAGCCCTTTAAAAAAAAAAAAAAAAGAGAGAGAGATAATGTCAATAACGTGCAAAAAATACCTTTGTAAAGCTCCGCTGTTTTCTCCAGTTCTTCCAGTCTTTTAACAAGTCCATCTGCACGTTAAATGAAATGATTAAATTACGCAACATTCACTGTAAAGTGTAAAGAGTAAATCGATTATATGACAGTCTGACCGTTGCATAAAATAGCTCGACTGAGTCCAAGGGCATCTGCTGTGCCTGAGCTCATATTCTCCACCAGGCGATGTTTAACTTTTTTCAGCACTGAAATGCAAACGTTGAGTGAAATGTGTGACAATGCTTATAGAAAGTGTGCAGGAGCTCCTACCAATGTCCAGGGACTTCCCCTGCTTTGGGTCTGCTTGCAATTTGTTGTATTGGATGACTGCTTCGGACTGAAAAATAAAATAAGCATAAAAATAGTTTAAATGGAAACAGCTGATAAAAACATTTTAGAATGCAGTCAATTCAGCAATAAAGTAATTCCGTGATTCAAAGGAATGAATTCAACAAATAATTTGCACAGAATGGACGACAACAACACGAAAAGCTAAGCCTTTAATTCCCACCGTGCAGGAAGTCATGACATTCCCTGGGCGCTAACAATGGACGGCAAAAACAACACCGCCACGCTGTCAACCAAACCAATGACCTGTTGTGCTGAGTTGGTTTGCTCCACTAAGCAAACCAGTGGAGCCCTTCTTCTCTCAAGTCAAACTGTAAGTTTTGCTCATTTCAGCTATTTGCATTGCTTTGTCGAATGTATAAAATAGTGTACTTTACAATGTTTTATTTTATTTAAACAAGTTCTGTCAATCGATTAAAACATTTAATCACAATTAATCACATTTTGTACATAGTTTACTCAAACCATCGCATTTAATCACAGATGAAAAAAACATTTTTAACTATAATAAGTAGAAGTAAATCTCTTTGTGGTAAACGATTTGATATGCAACTAAATAGATTTGACCCATTTGCTTGACGGTCTTTGAAAGCACCTTCTCACACGCTGCACAAATACTTTATTCATCTCCAAGAGAAATTCGCACAGACTACTATACTTATACATTTTTACCCTTTTTCTTTCAACTCATATTTTCATATTTCCAAAATGCAGATAAAATGTGAGATTGCATTAAGGTAAGATTTCCTGAAAACAAAGTCCAGGCTGGTACTGGTGGATGGTGGATCTGTATTCATTTAGTGCTTTTCATTTGATGTTGTTCATTTCACAGTTTTACCAAATACATAATAAATAAAATCCATTACATCCCTATAATCTATTTTACTGAAGTGTTGACTAGCTAGTGCACTTCTAATGCTAGCGCTGCTAGCTCTTCAGCTGTGGTCACATTACAATGGCTGCCGTTAACTAGCAGCTCGTACCGAAATTTTAGCTCGCAGTCCCTGTCGCTTGATGTCAGCTGGGATAGGCTCCAGCGTAACCCCGCGGACCCTAACGAGGATAAGCGGCATAGAAACTGGATGGATGAAATATATAGTACTATACTTCCTTTTACAGAACCAGACTACCTGAACAGCTTGAATCATTTTGGCCACTTCCACTTTTGTCCTTCCCTTGACTGGTTTGCCATTGACACCCGTGATTTCATCACCTGCGGCAAGCGTCCCATCCAGCGCTGCAGGTGTGTTGTCAAACACCTGAGAAGCCACGGGAAACCTTTTTTTAAGAAGAATTTCATTTAAAAAGGTCGATTAAAAATAACTGCACCGACCTGAACGATGTAGAGACAGGGACAGTATTGAGCCCCGCCGCCGATGCTGATCCCAATTAGGTTATTTGCATCTTTTTTCAGACCAACAGTGCCAGGGACTGTAGGTATCCCTCTGTAATGTTCAGTCACATGACATGTCATGTGGGTCACAGTCACGAAGAAACGACGTCAACGGGATAACTCACAATTTGTCCTCTTCCAGTTCATACTCCATGTCTGTGAACATAGCAAGGGCAGCTTGAGTCTTGTCCTGGGGAAACCTGTTAAGGACGATAACAAACCCTTAATTGCCATTGAGGGGATAACCATTTCTAGACGTACAGCAGGATATTGTTTGCTGGGGAGCAAAGCCAAGCTGCTTCGCTCCTACTTACACGTTTTAGCTGAGTATATAGTAGGTATATTACGGTTAAACGGCACAACTAGACACCATACGTCAGGTGACGTAGCCAAATTGCTAACCGCGCTAATTAGCTGCTAGCTAGAGCTCGAGCGGCGGCAGGTGTAAACGCAAATTTGATTCGCCTTGTAAACAACTTACTTTTCTAGGAAACAACAGCAGTTCCTGGGAAACCACCTGCTGCTAGACACACATAGCAATACGTCGTTTGTTATCCTTGAGTTTTGTTGGGAATGTATATAAATATGTCCAAATGACAGGAGTACTGTTTACTTAATGACGTAATTTCCGGTGTGACGCGGAAGTGTGTGACGGTAACGCTAATAAAAACACAAAAAACATTCGCTATTTATAAAGTGATTCGGTTTAGATATTAGCTAACAATATAATGACAAATATTTTTTTCAAATCACATTTTATAATTGTTAGCTGTTGCTTGATAATTGGAAGTGCAATGACTTTTTCATTGTATACTTGTGGCCGCCAGATGGCAGTATAGTGTGACTAACATGCGCTGCTACCCACAATGGCATGATCTGCATTAAATATAAAAGCGAAACGCGTTGTCCTGTAAAAAAACATGTCCAACGTAGGAACAGACTCACTCAAACCAGGTTAGCCCCTTTTAATACGTTAATAGTGAACGATAGACTGTGTGAGTTGATGTGGTCAGTGATCTTCTGACCTTTACTGATTGTGTTGTCTCTGCATTGAAAAGCCCGATTGAGGTGTTGTGTGCCGCAGAGGCGAAGAGACAACCGGTCAGCTCCCAACATCCAAGATGAACATGGTGAGGGGTGTGTCATTTTGTTCATGTTACAATTATTGTATAACTTTATCATTTCCACTCTGTTTGTTCCCAGAAACTTGAAATGAGCAACGTGGGTCTAAAAGTTGGGGATCAGCTGAAGATAAAAGGAGAGATTCTGCATGACGCTGAGCAGTAAGCTCCGCCGTTGTCTAAATAAGCCCTGAGACTTGCTTGTGTTCATTGTACTATCTTGTCAGATTCCAGATTGACCTTGGCTACGACGCAGAGGACCTGGCTCTGCACTTTAATCCCCGTTTCCACGATGACACAGACGGAGCTGTCGTCGTGTGCAACTCAAAGACTGCTGGTTGCTGGGGGGATGAGAAAAGGGAGACGCACAACCCCCTGCAGAAGGGCACACATGTGAAGGTGAGAAAATCATGACCAAAGAACACCTAAAACAGAAGACAGGTTAACTAGAGCGACGGTTTTCCATTGTAGATTGTGCTGAAGCTCATTGGTGACATGTTCGAAGTGGAACTTCCTGATGGACATGAAATCCAGTTTCCCAACCGATTCGAGATGGACGTCATCCACTACCTCAGAATCATAGGAGACTTCAAACTTACTTGCTTCAAGATTTGCTAAGCTACAGTATATGCGACCATGCTGTCTGCATGTTACTTCTCTGTCTTCTCTATCGAATCCCTCTTCTACATGAAATGCTGAATTTAAATGCAACTAAACACCTCGGTATTGCCGGTGATGATATTTTTTCTGTGTGTGTCTATCATGTCTAAAAACATGCAGAAATGGGAATATCTAAAGGACAACGTAATACATTATATGGCTCCAATCATCATGTACTGTTTTATTGACTGTGATCTGGAAATGCATTAAAAAGTATGTAACAGCCCAAGCCTTCTGTATATTCATTCAGTGAAGGCAATTCCAGTACCAGGTAAGTCAAATAATATCTTCTTCTTTTTCTTTTGGCTTCTCCCTTCAGGGGTCGCCACAGCGAATCAATTGCCTCCATCTAACTCTGTCTTCTGTATACTCTTCTCTTGCGCCAACTACCTTCATGTCCTCTTTCACTACATCCATAAACCTCCTCTTTGGTCTTCCTCTAGGCCTCCTACATGACAATTCAAAACTCAGCATTCTTCTACCAATATATTCACTATCTCTCCTCTGGACATTTCCGAACCATCTCAGTCTGGTCTCTCTGACTTTATCTCTGAAACCTCTAACATGTGCTGTTCCTCCGATGTGCTCATTCCTGATCCTGTCCATCCTGGTCACACCCAAAGAGAGCCTCAGCATCTTCATCTCTGCCACCTCCAGCTCTGCCTCCTGTCTTTTCCTCAGCGGTACTATCTCTAAACCAAACAACATAATATAGTCGAGCTAAATTATACAGTAGGTCTACACCAGGGGTGTCCAAACTTTCTGTTTTTTTTTTTTAATTGACCAAATATGTCTTTGTATGTGTCTAAATCTTTGTAAATTTCTTTTTGTAATATGACTTTATTCACATATTTTGATTTTAGTTCCATACAACTTTCCCCAAACCTATTTTCCCCAAGATAGTTTCTCATAATATTCATTCATTTTCTATGCCGCTTATCCTCATTAGGGTCGCGGGAATGCTAGAGCCTATCCCAGCTGACTTTGGGCAGAAGGCAGGTTACACCCTGGACTGGTCGCCAGTCAATCGCAGGGCACATATAGACAGACATTCACACTCACATTCATACCAATGGACAATTTAGAGTTGCCAATTACCCTAACATGCATGTTTTTGGAATGTGGGAGGAAACCGGAGTACCCGGAGAAAACCCACGCACACACGGGGAGAACATGCAAACTCCACACAGAGATGCCCAACGGTGATTCGAACCCTGAACCTACTGACTGTGAGGCCGACGTGATACCCAGTCATCCACCGCGCGGCCTTCTCATAATATTCCAAATTTAAAACAAAATATTTCAAATTTGCTTCTATGCTTATAGAATGACATTTCTGACATTTTTCATGAGATTAGGAACTTATTCTACTAAAATTGTGACTTTTTGTCCTCGATAGAATACCTACTTTTTGCTTTAAAAATTTTGACTTTATTCTCATAAAATTGCTGCTCTTTCCCCTCTTTAATTTTCCAACAAATACAACGTTCTTATTAATTATGACTGTTCTCATACTTTTTCCACAACCCAATTTTCCCAAAATACGTCTTTGTTTTCTCATATTCATTTTTTCAAATCTGTTTAATATTTCAGCTCTATGCTACAAAATTCTTTCTTATGCTATTATGTTATTCTTGTAAAATTAAGTTTTTTTTTATCATTGGACTGCAACTTTTGTTAAGTAATATTTTACATTTTAATTTTTATTCAATTTTTTACAATTTTTACATTTAATAATTAATTATAATAATTTAATTAAATAATTTTTTCAACTTTCTTACTGTACATTTTCTTTTATGACTTTATTCTTGTAGCATAACATTTTCTGCAAACTAGTTTTCTTAATTTGTTGTTTTGTTTTCCATAATATTACTTTACAAATACTTTTTTCTTTGTTTCAATATTAAGCTGCTAAAATCAGTCGTTTCCTGATATCATGATATTGTCTTTTTCGTCTTTAAATATTTAGATTTGATTCTTAAAAAATTGCTGCGAATTCATCAATTTTTGCTCCCACTGTTGTTGTTTTAGTTTTTTTGTTAAATTATATTTCTTAGAATGTACCACGGGCCAATAAAAAACAGCCACGGGCCGCACTTTGGACACCCCCGGTCTACACTGTATTAGGGTGTGGGTATTAAAACCATGTAAGTGAATACTTTTATAAGAACGTTTATTTAACCAGACAACATTTTGAAAAATGCCAAAGTCCATATTAATATTATTTTTCTATCTTATAATAGGCTAACATTTTTCCCATGAGAGGATACACTTGAAATGATGTGTTCAGGCTCAACTTAAATGCATTAAACTTGTTATTAGTAATTCTATTCATGTATAATTTGCTTGCATGTGGATTATGAGTTCTGCACAATTCCAAGTGAGTATGTAGGAGGTGATGTGACTAATTCCTCAACAATAATAATCTCCAAACCATGTTACAAATCTTAAATAAGGTGTAAAAAATGGCGACATCTACACTTTGATTTCTTCCTCCTCTTCCGAAAAGGTGTATGATGTTTTAGAAAAACTCCTCGTGACCGAGCCTCCGCCGTAATGTCGAGAAAGCACATCGGCTGCTTTCTGAAAGCGCTCCGACTCCATGGCAGGTTCCACTCTGAGAGGAGACACAGGAGGAGATCGGGAAGGTGCAGCAGTTGACCTCCCGTCCTCTTCCGTCCAGCTGGTGCTGCAGGAGTGCTCCTGACTGTTCATGTTCCTTCTCGATGAGCCGCTGCGCACCGAGGAGTTTGTTGAACTCACAACAGGGCTCACGTATGTCTCTGTTAGAGAGCCGTCATCCTCCTCCTCATCGTCAGCATCAGCATCCTTCTTCTCCTCCTCTTCCTCTGCAGCCTGGCCGGCCACCTGAAGGGAGCTGTGGTTGTCAAACAGGCCCAGAAGCTCTGTCATCAGAGAGGGGCCGAGGTCCAGGGTGAAGGAGGTGAGGGAGTCGGAGCGGGTCAGAGGTTTGCGATGGTTGTCTCGCATAGATCTTCTGAGGACGTCTTCGTCAGGAAACGGCCTGTCAAGGCGAGAGAAGCGCGGCAGGGTGACAAATCCGGACTGGAGACCTGCACACACACAAAACACATTTAGGTTACTCAGAAACACATATACATAATAACCTCTAACTTCATAAATAAATGAGCGACATGTAGATTATCTTATTGAAATGCACGTCAATCCCCAAAATATAACATAAAAGCAGTCATAATGAGTGTATTATTCACTTATTTTGCCCCATTATTTGAATGTTAGGCCACATTTTGAATTACTAGCACGTATATTTTTTTATAAGCATCATAAAGCAAATGACCTGGACAAAAAATACATTTTTTTTTTTACTTTGGTGGCCCTTTTCTTGTAAAATTGCACATTTTTGTTTGAGAGAAACAAAGAAGATCCTTACTCACGAAAGGACTAATTGACATACGCCCATCAAGACGTCTCATTTTTGACACACGGCTGACTGTCGAAGCTTTGGCCCCCACAGCCCAACAAACGTTCACGGCACACAACTGTGGTGCGTTCAAAGACCGCCACACAAAGTGTGACATCTTCTCAATTATTAATGAAAAAACATTATATGCAAAAACTGTTGGATTTTGAACAATGGTACGTGTATGTTGTACATTTGACCTGTATTATCAGGTTTTTTTGAAAATATTAGCCAGTAATAAAAACAAAATTTTGCGAGGCTGAATTGTGAATGCACAGAGATGCACTATACAGTGATCCCTCATTTATCGCGGTTAATTGGTTGTAGACCCAACTGTACTAAGTAAATTTCTGCAAAGTAGGATTCCTTATTTATAAATCATATTTTAGTAGTTACAACACAGAAAATGTGTTTACAACCTTCTAAGAAAAATATATAATGTTGTTAGAGCCCTCTAGGCATGAAATAACACCCCTATAGTCACCTTTACACTCATATTGCACAATGTAGCAGATGTAATAAGACAAAATAAGTCATTTAAGATCAAAATAAGACTCATGGTCATGTGTGATGCTGTAAATGCGTTCCTTAAGCTGAGTGGGGGCAGACAGGAAGTGAGTTTGGGGGTTCAGAGTTGAGTTTTATCTTGGTAAATCCGCAACAGTGGCCTTGCGTTTGGGATTACCGCGCCTGTTGTGAGATCAAACGTGCAATAAAAGTCTGTTGTTCCGGGGATCAAGCCTGGTGCTTGTGTGTCTAATGGAACATTACTGACACCTAGTGAACAGTGCGGAATACTACGTGTCATCGCAACGTCTTCTTCTGAATGCGTCTTCTGAATGCCTTATAATTGTATTTTAGTTCGTTTAGCCATTTTTATGCTTGAAATGCTTAATTTAGGCAAAACATATGCAAAATATGTTTAAATAATTATTTTTTTACTATAAATAGGTCAAATTCTACAACAAAACAGCAGGATTGATTAATTAATTAGGTTTCCAAAGAGATACGTCTTATATTTTTTTCTTGTACCTAGAGTATGTAAAAGTAGGTTTACTTTTAAAACTGTGTAAAGGGTTTATTTAAGTTTGTTGGCAAGGTTAATAATTGTTGGAAGGGTTTGCAAAAGCTTCAATTTATAAAGATAAAAAAAGAATAGGAAAAATGATGAAAAAAATATGCTCTACTTCGCTGATTTTCACCTATTGCGGTGGTGTCTGAAACCTCACACCCGCCAATTACTAGCACGCCAAATGTGCCTTACAGTAAAAACATATTGTAACAAATGTGCATAAAAAGAGAAACAGGAAGACTGACTCAAAGAAAACATGCAGAAAACGCCATCCCTTGGTTCCCAAACTCTCAACGCCACTTTAGAGCCAATTCCTTTTGGGAAAGGGGATTTCCATTAGTGTATTTGAGGAGATAAAATGGTGCGGCCATCTGGTTCACAAACACACACACATACGTCCATACATTAGGTCATGTGCGAAAAGTATATTTCTTTGTCACGCACCACCTGCGTGTGTGTTTGTGTTTATAGAAATGAGTGTGTACAGGTGTTGCCGAGGCGATACGAGATGAGTCACAAGAAGGTGGCCCGCTGGCTGGTTGTCCTGGAGGATTGTGGGAACGAAGCTGAAAGAAGGCAAACTAAATGCCTTTCGTTGTGTGTGTGTGTGTGTGTACTGGCATTTATTGTGCTGGTTTTTTTTTTTGTGTGTGTCTGCGACTCTTCAAGCCGCTTGCACCGCTGCAGACATTGTAGCGCAACTAGCTAAAAAGATCCAATGCATGAGCTGAATCAAAAATATGCTTTTACATGTATAGGAAAGTCCAAGACAATAACAATACCGGCTGTTTGTTATTGTGGTTGCAGTTCGGAGTGGTGTAGAACTGCACAATACAAAAGTCTAAACAAGAATAATTACCTAAAAATTCTGTTTTTCTTTGCTCGGCACTTTCTATGTTAAACCATTTTGCTTATTGCTTATTGCTTTTGCTTAAGAATGTGTCACAATATAAGATACTCTTCAAAACTGCAAAACTACCACAAAAACTCAATTTTACTTGAATGCCAAGTCACACTTGTTCTTCTTCGTTGGCATATTGTTTCCCTTATATTCTGTAATTAATCTCATATTTTATTGCATATTGTTGTTAGGAAAAATACTTATTTTTGACCTTTGTTTCAGAGATTGTATCTTGTTTATATTAAATATGACGAATGTACTGCAACATAAGGAGGTTTTTCTAATAGTTTGACCACCTTAAATATGGGTGCACATTTGTTTATGTTTATGTATATGTTTGTAACACATATGAGGTGCAAAGTGTTAGAAACAGCTCTTGGAATGAAGGGGTGCAGAGTGTAATGACACCTGTAAGGCAGGTGTGGGGAACCTTTGGCTCCGGAGCCAGGAGTGGCTCTTTTAAAGACCACATATGGCTCTCAGAAGTTTCTAAACACCATAACATTTATTTGTTTCATTTTTTTTCTGAAATCGTCCATAGGTATGAATGTGAGTGTGAATGCTTGTTCGTCTGCCCCGGTATTGACTGGCGACCAGTCCAGGGTGCACCCCGCCTCCCGCCCCAAGTCAGCTGGGATAGGCTCCAGCATACCCGCGACCCTAATTAGGATAAGCAGCATAGAAAATGGAATTTCATCATAGAAAATCAGTACAGGCTCTCTCTCGCTGCAAGGCAAGCAACACTGCGAGCCACACCGATAACAGTGCCATTACATTGCAGCACCAGGAAAACCAGGAATTGTTTCGCTGTCGAGACATCTTTTTCCATGATGCCGAAGTGCATTTCGAATGCCGATACGTTCGGGCTTCAAATACAGAACAAAACCCCTCACCCCGCTTCGTGGTCTCACCGTATGTGCAGATGGAGCTATCTGTTGCGCTGATGGAGTTTGGGAGCATGGCTCTTTGCGGGCACCCATTTGGAGAATCAATGTTGAGTTGAGGCAGGGAGATGGCGTTCTTGATGATGGGCGAGATGTCCGGTGGCGGCGATGAAAAGTCCCGGAGTTCACCCCGTGGCCCGGAACTCTTCCGTCTGTGCCTGAAGGTGCGCGTGAAGAAGCCGGTCGACTTGGAGCTGTTTGCCGAGTCCGGGCTCCCCGGTTCCTTGGCACCTCCGTAGTTGCTAAGAAAGGAGGTGTCGCCGAACACGTCCCCGCCGCGGCCGACGTGCATTGTGTGGCGGAAGTCGCCCAGCGGAGGGCTGATCATGTCCACAGAGAGGTCACTCTTGAAGCGACGTCTCTCCTGAGAGCCGGACACAAGGCCTTTAATCCCAGGGAGTTTTCCGAGACTCATGGCTGTTGGAATGTTGGCAGTTTTTCTGACGTTGGTATGAAAATGTCTGATTAAAGATCAGTTCGGTGACTCCACTGTGAAAAAAGGGAGAGGAAAAAATAAACATTAATTATGTAACTTGTAACATTTAGTGGAAGAGCATTTCATTCTGCCAATGAATTCTACCATTTCATTCTACCTGTCACTACACGCCGCAGGCATACATACTCTACATCAATGGTCCAGAACCTTTACAGACCCACGGACCTTCTCCAGTTCCCAGAAACCTCAGGAAGAGGTGGTGTATAATACTATTTATTATGTATTATAGCATAAACTTTTGCAGCATAAACTTGCAAAAACTGTGGGATTTCCAACTGTATTTAAAAAAAATTAAATAATAGCCCCTATTTACAAAATTGTTATGCATGTGCATAAAATCTGATGTAGTTAAAAATATGTTTTTTTTTTATTATTGTGCCTGAAAGACACAATTGTTTGTAGTATTATTTTCATAGCAATTAAGTAAAATAGGATAATTCCTCATGGCAACCCTGATCATCTCTCAGGACACACTACATTTAGGGATTTTCATGATGTGGATGAGTGAGAATCAACACCAGGGGTGGGCAAACATATTAAATCCCGGGCCACTAACTTGAGCAAACTTGGCTGAAAGATAACTTATTATTTACCAGTGCCCGCAAGGCATGCTGGCCAGTCCAGCAACAATACGAGCTATGAACAATAAAACATTCAATAATGAGAGTTTACTTGCTTACTTTTCCGACGACCTCCTCAATGTTTTTTGCAATCACACAAAAATGTCAGGAGAGGGAGTACCACAAGCTTCCTAGCATGCCTTGCGGCAGGATGATATGGGTTGAATGGGTATTTTGCTTGGAAATTTAATGTATTTGCATGCGCACATGGTGTGGTTGTGCGTCACGTGTGTGTTGACGTGTTGTGTTGTTTGGATCGCCTTTTTGTACAAGCTAACATATTGCATCGGACTATTTCCTGAGCGTGCCACAATGCGCTGCAAGTCATGTTGCTGGATACAGCTTCCATGTTAAAGGTTTAAAAATAAAAAATAAAATTTGGAAACGCCTGGTGGGACAAATCAAGGCGCTCGACGGGCCTGGTTTGTCCCCCCTGGTCTACACAGACACATCTTAGCCTCTTTCCAGCTCTTTTATATGTAACAGATTTTGGTCTGCTAATCTGACTCATGCTCGTTCCTTCTAAGAAGTGATTGTGAAAGAAAGGAAGGCATTCTCTAAGCACGGCACTGTCGCCAGATGTCACATCACTTACTGGCAGAGGCTCCTTTGTGTTCTTCACTTCCTGGGAGAATCTTGTGTGAGTCATTCAAAGTCCAGCAGGGTGGATCCAAGCGTCATGCATCATCTGCTACTGAAGAGGTTCATCCATGTGTGGCATCACTCTGGCACATCCTGTCACCATCTTGCTTTCCGGGAATTCTTTCACCCAAGAACGCCAGACTTTGGAGAAGAAAGGAAAAGATAAAGGAGGGTGATGATACTCGGAAAAGGACAAACCAGAAAAGCGATGTAATCCAGTTCTGTCTGAGTCTCCCTGGCAGAAAGATAAGGCTTCTTTGGGGCTGTCCGTGCCATGGATTAGCTCTTAATCGCTTCTGTCTACCCCCCCAACTGCGACTTCCTCACTTGCTCTGTGCTTTCTTCAATCCACTTACTTCTCTAGGGGTTTCCAGGTAGGGGGCGCACTTAAAGACAACTAAAGGAACATAAAAAGAAAAACTAATAAAAAACACACTCATGTGTCATACATATGGACAAGATCAATGCTGGGAAAGTTTGTCTCCCCTCCTATTGTCAGAGGATGCATCATCTTGCATCAAGGATTTATTTGTACTTTCCTGCCCCATGATGAAAATGGCTTTGTTACTGTTTTTAAAAAAATATACAGTATAAACACATTTTATTAAATGAAACACTAAACTACAATAAAACCAAATTAAATGCAAAACATATAAATTCTAAAAAAAATTAAAAATTACTATGTAATATCTAAAATAAATTAAAATATTTTAATAGGCATTTTCCTGCTTGGTATGTACTCCATGCACAAATAAAAGTAAATACATACAACAGTAATGATCTCATCCTATTTAGGGCACTTTGGATGTGTCTTTGTTTTTAATTATTATATTTAACTGGCGACCCGGGATTGTCCATAGGTATGAATGTGATTGTGAGTACTTGTCTGTCTGCCCTGCGATTGACTGGCAACCATTCCAGGGTGTACTCTGCCTCTCACCCAAAGTCAGCTGGGATAGGCTCCAGCAACCCCTGCAACTCTATTGAGGATAAGCGGCATAGAAAATGGATAGATATTTAGTCTCGCAGTTATGATGTTTCTCATTATTATTTATATATACAGTAATCCCTCGCCACTTAACACTTCAAATTTTGCAGCTTCACTCTCATTTTTTTCCCCAAAAATATGTTAATGAATAAATCATGCTTTCATGGCTGAATAAGGCCTATTTTTAGTTTAAGAAAATGCAGATTTCAGCTAATTTTATGCATTTTTTTAAGCATGTGTAAGCATAAAAATGGCTAAATTAACTAAAATAAAAATACAAAGTATTCAGAAGATGCACTCAAAGACCATGTGTACATATCTAGTATTCCACACCGGCCACTAGGTGTCAGTAATGTTACTGTAACATTCAGCGAGACACCAGACTTGATCGCCAGACTTAATTGCAGGTTTGAATGATCTTATAACAGGCATATTAAACCCTAACACGGGCGACTGCTGCATCCATATCCCACACCAAGCTAAAACTCAACTTTGAACCCCCCCGGTAACATCCTGACCGCCCTACCCACTTAGCTCTTCGAGCACCGGAAGACCTTTCTAGCAACACACACAAGCATGAGTCTTATTTTCTTTTATTATGTCTACTATATTGGGTAGTATATTGGGCTCTAATAATGTGAAAAATGTATTTAGAAGGTTGTAAACAGGTTTTCTCTACTCTTTTTATTGGCCCGTGACACATTCTCAAAGAAAACATCAGCAAAAAAATGGAAAAATGCCGTGAGAATATGTGTGTGTCTTTCTGGGTACACTATTAGAGTTGTAAGCTCCTGTCACGTGACCTCTCCAGACCAGGAGTATTGGATTAATGCCACATAGCCCCGGAGTCTGTGGAGTTTAAAGCGGTTGCAGTTCAAGCTGTGGCTTAACACCTTGAATAAGATGCCACTCTTACTGGGCATCTGCCTGGTGCTTGGATGATCACATTAAAATCTTTACATAATGCCAACTTCTGCAACAATTCCAAGCAAAAAGCAAAAAAACGTGACTTACATGAAGCAAGGGTAGTGATGTATGTGTGTGGCCACTCATAAAGAGGAGCTGCTAAATGGGTGCACGGCTACTTCTGATTCAAGAGAGATTAAGGCCAGTACACCAGGTGGAGATAAGAGGAAGATAAATATAGATAAGAGAGACACACACTCAAGTCTGGATAAACAAGAAAGTCTGAATTAATCACAAAAAAGCTGCTTAACATATACACACTGGCCGAATTCAAATTCGAACTCTGAACCTCCTGATTGTGAGGCCAACATGCTACCCATTCAGCCACCGTGCGGCCCTGAAATTTCATCATTGTAAAGGTAATTGGAATAGCACTAGAGCCCAGACCTACAGGCTAAAAACCTCCTAAATATACCTGTATGACATGTAAGTCATAAAAGTTGGGCTGCAGATTCTGCAAAAAAACGTGAATCCTGATTCTCTGGGACAATTTTTTTACACACACATACACACACATACGCATCCTGCCTTTTAGTGCTACTATCATTATTATTAGACTGCTCACTGTCTTGTTCTGCTTTAATTTCCAATTTCTGTCTGCCTTTCTTCATGGGAAGTCCCGGAAGGACCGTTTTGTTTTTTTTTAATAAAATGATGAATGGAAAAAAAAATTATCCATCACATCAAAAAAAATATGGCATGCTCGCACACACCACGATACGTTCATGAGGGAGTGTCGGCCATCGCGCCAACAACAACAATGTAGCGTGAGTCCTTCAGTAAAATGCCATTGTTTGGGACAGGAATTTCCCTTATTTTATGGAAATTTTCAAATGGAAATATGTTGTGATATCAATTGTTTGTGCAGCCCAAATGTTTGTGTAAAATCATTCTTCTCCAATGCATCCCCAATGCAAACGGACTATAACACTGAAAAGGGACATTTATGTTTTATTTGGCTTTTCACCAAAATTGAATGCCTTTTTGCCTGTGTAATTTGTCATTGAAATAGTTAAAGTAGTTGAAAAGTTGCACTCTTTTCTTCTGTTTTTACTGTGACAAATTCATTTTCATTCAGAAAATTGTCACTATTAGAAGACAATGGCTCATTTCCTTTCATTTGTAATTGCAGACTTCCATAAACGATCTCGCTTTGCATAAACTGCATAAATGATTGCACAAACTGACAGAGAAGAGGTCGTAATTGGGCAAGCAGGCCGGATGTCGTCTACTGTATTAAAGACATGAGATGAAGCATCCGGGGATGCTGATAAGAAACATGTTTTCTCCCTTGCCTTTCTCGTTGCCTTCTCTCTCTGCTTTTTTTGCTTTGTTTCCCTGCTGACAAAGAGACAAAATCACTCACAAATGCTGCACCAGTGCATGTTTCCTTTGTTTGCTTAATGTTTGAGACCAACATCTGGTACCCGGGTGCTGCAAAAGCGGAGAATGCAGCTGAAGTTCACTTCAGAGTGGCTCAAACAAGGCATGAAACGTGTCCACTTGACCAGAGGGCCACAGGTCCTTTTACAGCGCAGCACTAGCTAAGTGTGGTTTGGGTCAGAACACCCTGATTATTATGCATGGATCCAAAATATAACAAGCACTCACTTTGCTCGGCTGTTGCAACGTGGCAATCCTACCAGGTCCTCACGGGTATGAGTAAAACTCATAACATTGTGTTATAACATAACAGTGAATGGGTAACTACTCGGTAATGCGTATTTGTATAGAACCGTTCAGGGTGCCTGTACCATGCTTTTGGACGGGGGGATAATAATTTATTTTACTATGGAACTTTGGTTAGCGTCATTATACTTTCCAGAAGGTCCAACTCTAACGAAAATGTACTTTATCTGAATGCATTTATGCCAGAAGAAATCAGGTAAATCCAATTAATCTGTTCCAGAAAGCCCAAATAGTTTTTACAATTAGAGTTTTATGTTTTATGGCCTTCATTCAATCCTGTGAAATTCAAGAAACAACTCATGGCAAAACATGAAGGTGCTGTCTGTGTTAAACTCGCCGCTACGTTACATCTTTGTCACCACGTCTTGAGTGAAGGTCAAAGTAACCTTAAATATTGATTTATCCTTTTTATTTGTCATTTCTATGTGTTTTAGAATTGTTTTATTCATGTAAATCTATAAAAATCGATTAAAACATTTGATTGGGATTAATTGCATTTTTTCCATAGTTAACTCATAATTAATCACATTTAATTGCAGGTAAAAATACGTTTTTGTCTACAGTAAGTAGGGATGTAAATCGGTAAGGATGGTAAAAAATTAGATATGCAACTACGATAGCTACGTCAAATTTTATGCAAAAGGATTTATCGATATTGGAATTATGGGCTATTATTTTAAATTCTAAATAATATAGTTTGCCCTGTGATTGACTGGCGACCAGTCCAGGGTGCACCCCGCCTCCCGCCCAAAGTCAGCTGAGATAAGCTCCAGCATACCCGCGACCCTAATGAGGATAAGCGGTATAGAAAATGAATGTACGAATGAATGAATAATATAGTTAGAAATCCCGCAGTTTTTGAATGTTTACTGCAAGCGGCGATTTGTCCCACCGTTTGACGGTCCTTGAACACGCCTTTTTCATTCTCACACGCTGCACTGATGAGGTTTATCTTCATTGTACTGTATTTTTTGCATCATATTTGGACCCAAATGTGGGATGCTATGTGAGAATGCACAAAGGTATGATCTGATTAACTTATTGAGTGCTAATGTGCATATTCGTGGAACCCAACCTCTCTGAAAAACAAACTCCAAGTGGCTGGTGGTTCAGTATTCATTTAGTGCTGTTAATTTGATGTTCCTGACATAGTTTTGCACAATCCATAATAAATAAAATATATTTGATTGCTATAATGTACGTATGTTTTACTGATGTGTTGAAAATGTTTCCCAATTTAGATGCATTGTCACTGATACTAAACAAACAGAACATGTGCACGTTAATCACACGTCAAAAAAAGTAGTGCCGTGAAAGGACACTTCCGTTAACTTTAACGGCCTTAGTTTTGTGACATTTTTGAGACCGTGTTAGTTAGCAAAGAACTACAGTCAGCCGCTGATGACATCATAGAGAGGTGACGGACCTGACTTCCGGTTCTTGTTTACATGTAGAAGCAAGGCAACAGGCTGCTAACGTTTTGTGATTATAATGCAGTAAGAACCCAGTTGGACTCACGCAGTCCGCATTGTACGCAAACAGAGACAACGTTTTTGCCTAAATTTCAGACTTTAACTGAAAATACGTACTCTAACCAAGCTTCCACTGTATTTTAATTCATCTTTTGCAAGCCAAACCATTTAAAATGTTTGCCTTTTCGCCTCCGCTTGGAGCAACGTGAACTTTTAGACACATTTACTGATAAGGTAGAACACTAACCCCTAACGGGGACCAGCTTCAGTAAAGAAATCAAAGGGAGAAAAATCACAGCCCTTATCTGGATCTGCTCCAAAATCTAATCAGTTCTGCCGTCGTAGTAGTTGAAAACATCACACTGACTGACAAGATACTTTTAGATGAATACACGCCTCTGCATGACTGCAAAACAAACAAGAGGCTAAGCACACTATTCAGTCTTTATGGTCTGTTTAACCTTTGCCATCATTCACTCATTTTGCAAACTTGTCTTTTTATAACACTGGACTTCTGTCAACAGAACTGAGAGGAAGCGAGGCCAAGCCACAGCGAACTGCAAACACGTCTCACAGGGTTAGAATAGCGCGGCCCGACAAAGAGCGCAGAAGGAAATGCCTACCTAGCAAACGTAAACAGAGAGGTGCAGTTCATGAAACCTCAGGGTTGTGCAGAGGAATGTGCCTGTTTGAAAGAAACGTCTGCGTAATATGGATGTACATGCCCTCACCAACCTTTATTTGATTTGTGACATGTACCTGCAGGCTGCATGAGCACACGGTTTACCAAATAAGGACATTTCAGCCGGCGAGGTTTGCAATTTAACAACAATGCATGCACAATTCATGATGTGTCTTATTTCCTGCATTCTGCAGCCTGCACGTGTGACAACCTTGTTAGTTTTCTTCACATTTGCATGCCAGAATACCTTCAGAATTGACTTGAAATAAGGAAGGACTTGGCATGGAGTCAAGTCTTTCACAATAGTACAGCCACAATTAGTATGGGAGGATACTCGGCCATGCTTTCAAAGCATCAGTTTAGAAATAGTCTCACATGCATTACCTACCTTTGAATAAAGGGATAATCCTTGCCTTCAGTTTGTGGTCTTTATTCCCGCATGGACATGAAGTTTGCATCAGTGCAAAGCAGCAGCACTGCTGGCTCTGCTGGTGGCAAGTGGAATGAGAGAGATGGAGTGGAAGAGTGGGAGGAGTGAGATGATGAGGGGCCGGGTTGAAAATGTTCAGCAATGATCAATTTGAAGTTGGAAATGTCCAAGAGTTAAAATAAATAAATAAATAAATATTGGTAGTTACATAAAAGGTCAGGTTGAGGGTTAAGCTATACAGGGTGTGCCAAAAGTAGGTTTACAGTAGACATTTTACATTTTTAGACATTTATTTACAAAGATTATATTTACATTTTAGACATTTTACAGTGGCTATTTAATATCTCAAGTGCTCAAATAAATGTAAATAAATGTCTAAATGTCTAATAAATGTAAAATGTGTACGTGTTAACTGTATGTAAGATTTAATGTCTCCCTTACTTTATAATGCAAATGTTGATAGGTATGACCTAATGCAGGGTGTCCAAACTCTTTCTTTCCGAGGGCCACTCACTGAAAAATGAAAGGATGCAAGAGCACCTGGATAATTTGCAAAATAAATAAAAAGAGTTGTTTAAATATCTCAAGAAAAAAATGCAGCTCAACTTTCATCTTTGCTCTTTTTTCTAATTTTTCTCATTCCCATAATATTTTGACTTTAATCTCATTTTCTCTCTCAACTTTTTTAATTACTTAATTTTCTTAGATATTTATGGTAGTATTTTCTTTAATATTTCAACTTTATTCTATTAAGATGACTTATTTTTGCTCATAATATTACAACTGAATTTTTGGTTAGATTTGAACTATATTACATGACTAATTACATCATTCTTGTAAAATTACTGCTGTTTTTATAAAATTTTTTAATTTTTGCTTTTTTTTTTTCTTGTTAAGTTATATTTTTAGAAAGTGCCACGGGCCAATAAAAAACAGCCATGGGTTGCAAACAGACCCCGAGCCACATTTTAGACACCCGGGCTTAAATGTGTAATTAAGTATTTTATTCTATGTGTAATGTTATGGTTGCAAATGCAGTGGTGTCCTGTATCACATTGATACCTATTCCTAAAAGATTGGTTACCTTAGACCGGTTCTTAGCTATTTTCTGTCATGCCCCCCAAAATGGACAGAAATGTTTTCACGCTCCCGCGATTTGAAATACTATAGAGAAACTAACAATATCTAATCATTGATCTGTACTGTACAGCCTGAAATCGAAAGTGAAACCAGGAAAATGCAACACAATGGAGAGCTATGAAGCATACAAGTGTTTTTAAGAGTCCAATTGCATGTTGAGTACAATAAATGTGTACATGTTGGCAAGTCTGCAGTAACATTAAAAATACTCCCTGCCTCTCACGACTCCCTGACAATTCAACGCACCAAAATTGTCAATTGACACTCATTCATTCATTCATTTTCTATGCCGCTTTTCCTCATTAGGGTCGCAGGTATGCTGGAGCTACACCCTGGACTGGTCGCCAGTCAATTGCAGGGCACATATACTGTAGACAAAAAAACATTCACACTCACATCCATGCCGATGGACAATTTAGAGTCGCCAATTAACCTTGTGAAATCCTGTATTAAACAAAAATAGACGTTTTCCATGACATATCTTACAAAAGATCAAGCCCTGACAGAAGATAACTAAACTTAAGGCAATACTGCAAATGCGGGAGCCAGTGTTGTTGATACCAATACCTTTTCACCTTATGTTAGATCAGTGGTTCCCAAACTTTATTTGCAGCGCCCCCCTTTTGGAGATAAAATGATTTTCTGCTTCCTCCCCACCCCAAAAATATAATAATAATCATAGAAAATGGATGGACGGATAAAAAGTGTTCCCTGTCTTAACGCCAGGCCCCTAGGGGTTTGAAAACCACTGTGTTAGATGAAGTGAAGACCACTGAAGGATTTTATAGTTTTGCTTTGAATTTGTTTATCATCATTATAATTAGAAAAAAACACAAAACCTTAGGCAAACAAAAAAAAAATATTTGTATCCTTTGTGAAAAATTTTGCAACATATAAACACAACAATATGAGACAATGTGACAGTATCAACAAAATTCCACAATATTTAATTACAATTTCAAATTAAATCAATCGGTGTCGATTATTTTCTCTCATGCCCCCACTGGGTGGGACTATAACTCCTGCTGACTGCAGCTGCAACATCTGCGAGCATCTGTGAAGACCAGTCAGTGTGAGGAAGGGTAAAGACAACCAGATGAGAGGAGTGACAGAAAAGAGGGAGAGAGTGTTGAAAGTTGGTATCGTCCTTGACAGCTGAGCCTTTTTGGCCCATGTTTGGAAGGCGGCGGCCATCCAACACTGATAAAAATGCCAGAAAAATGAAGCTTAAGGAGGACATCGAGGGAGGCGGATGGAGAAAATGCGCAGTATTAGTCAAACAGCTCAAAACAGAAACAGTTTTTCTTCACAGGAAATGTCTCACAAATCGGAGATTCTGCTATGAAGTGTTAACTCTTTACAGACACGCACACTCCTTCCCATAATTCACAAGTGCCATTCACTAATGAATGTCCAGATGATTCCATTCCCATGTCCTCTTCTACACTTGGATTGGAGAAACTGGCTCCTGCTCTGGAGGACAGATCGAGTTTACATTCACGTTCTCATGCAATCCAGATGTAAATCTGGGGACAATTATTCAGAAAGCGAGACAGAACACTCATACGCAGCGGGATTGAGGGGTATTTAACCTCTCATGGGATTGTTCTCCATGGTGTGTGTCTGTGGCTGCAGGAAGCTGAGTTGTTGGCCCGGGGACAATAGAGCATTGTAATGTTGGACCACAACGCTTTCTGGGTCACAGTAAACAATTGTAAAGACACATGCACAGACTCAAACACTTGTTTCAGCCACTTAACACTGATGCTTGTTTGTTTGGATTCAGAAAGTAGGTGTGAAGTCGGGGCTTTTTTCCGACACACATTGCAAGTATCGATATGTGTGGCTCATATAAGAAATGTACTACTCATTTCTCATCATAGCAAACACTCGCGTGTTTGTGATTGTCAGTGTCGCTAGCTCTGGCGACATTCCAACCCCCCTTGACGCCATATTTTCTCAAAAGCGACTAGCGACAAATTCAGCTACTTTTTGTGGCGTCGTTGGGGAGTTTTATGGTATCGGGAAAGCACGCATCGTTCTGAATTTTGTATTCTCACTGAGCAGCAGCGGGTGCTGTTGACAGGTCGGCCCCGCCTAAAGGCAGTCACAAGTACAGTTTTCGTGGCTACGCATCAAAAGTGCAAATGAATCACGCATGCACGAGTGGCAATGCCACGGGGGTGGAACTCGTCCTGTTTTATACAGAAAATCTGGCCTCTCTGACTTTATCTCCAAAACCGACTAACATGTGCTGTCTCTCAGATGTACTCATTCCTGATCCTGTCCATCCTGGTCACACCCAAAGAGAACCTCAGCATCTTCATGTCTGCTGCCTTCAGCTCTGCCTTCTGTCTCTTCCTCAGCAGCACTCTCTCTATTGCTACTCTTTTTTTGAAAAATTAAATATTAGTTATTTTATTTTGATGAAATGATGACAAATGTGAAATGAACAAACCAAGAATCAAGTTAGAGTGCTTTTACTCACTTTTTTGTCTCTTCTACGAGTTCATGCTACATAATATGCAAATGATTTGTCTTCTGGCAACTTCTAGGACAACTTCTTACTGAAAAGTAGGCAAGAGTGGTGCTTGTGCACACAAAAATTGTTTGTTGAACCATAAAGTAAACATATGACACTTACTCTTTACAGGAAACAAAAAGGCTGCATATACTTTATGAAATGATCAATAGCTGACATTCATACATTCAAAGTAATTTACTTCAGCAGAGTGATGCAGAAAGGTAATCGGCGTACATGAAATTGAATCACAGTACTGTGCAAAAAAGTATTCCGATTGATTCCTGCTATAGATCCCTTCTGTTACATTCCGACTAAAAATTGTAATAAAGTGACAGTTCATTTGGAGCTGTTACTGCATACAAATATATGCAGTTATATCCTGTCTTTTGTATTTCTTTCAATTAAATACAGTAAAAATGTGCATATCTCAGACACAGTTGCAAAAGTGATTAATCAGGATTAATTTATTTGAAAACTGTGATTAATCTGGTTACAATTTGTAATCATTTGACAGCCCTAATACATATGTATATACACGCATATATATATTACCATATACTGTCCATCCATCCATCCATTTTCTATGCCGCTTATCCTCATTAGGGTCACGGGGATGCTAGAGCCTATCCCAGCAGACTTTGGGCGAGAGGCGAGGTACACCCTGGACTGGTCGCCAGTCAATCGCAGGGCACATATAGACAAACAACCAGTCACCCTCACATTCATACCAATGGACAATTTAGAGTCACCAATTAACCTAACATGCATGTTTTTGGAATGTGGGAGGAAACCGGAGTACCCGGAGAAAACCCACACACGCACGGGGAGAACATGCAAACTCCACACAGAGATGCCCAACGGAGATTTGAACCCAGGTCTTCCAGATCTCCTGACTGTGTGGCCAATGTGCTAACCACTCAGCCACCGTGCAGCCCCATATACTGTCTATATATACAATTTTTGACCAAAAATATAATTATTTGCGAGGTAACGAATGCTAAATCGTGAATATGCAAAGATACACTTGTAGAGGGACACATACTGTATAGAAAAGCCAGGGGCAGACACCGAAATGTTATTCTTTGCCACCTGTGAACAGTGATCTGTGTTAATATGGCATTGCTGAAACTGTTTGTCAGCCCAGGAAGTAGTCTGCATAGAAACAGCTGGACTAACAAACACAACTATAATAATATTTAACTCATTTTATTTTGCAAACAGCCCTAGGTGGAGGTCAACAACAAATATAACAGTGGCTAAGCAATGTATGAAGGATTCAAGGAATCTTTGTCATTCTTGTCTACATTTACGCAAGAAAGAACAAAATTTGTTTCTGAGGTACCAGTAAACAAGTTAAAAATAATTGTATGAATAATATACTGTAGTATAAAAAAAATGAAAAGTGTTTAACAAAGGAGGTAAAAAGAAAAAGTTAAATTGGACAAAGCCTGGTATAGTATTGGTTATCAATCCTCAGATGGCCTTGTTACCTTGTTAACGTTTATCTAGTGTGGAGTTCCACAGGGATCATTCCTCTTGAGTGTGTAATTGTAAACGGTGCATTTGTAAACTGTCCTTTTTCAGCCGTTTTTCAAAGAATAATTACATCACGGATAGCAGCCGGATTTTTACTTTGTGTAACCCTGTTTCTCTTTGTGCGCATGGTTCGCAAAGGAGGCATTTTGAAACTGTTTGTGTGTCTGGAAATGTATCTGCAGCGGTTGGTCTGCTCTTGAAACGTGTGGTGGAGTTCACATTTAGACAGCTCCACCCTGTAATTCCAACTTCAGTTCAAACCCCACTGTCGCTGCGGACCAAGGGAAAGGAAAGGGAGCATGGCGACGTGAGTTCATATGACTGCATGAATGACTGTACAGTAGTTATGTCGGTATGTGAAAAAGAAATACACACCTTACATAGCAAGTAGCTCACACCGTTTTGTATTATGTGTATTACAGCATATTGCTGCAGGTTCTTGGCTTGTTTGTTGACACAAAATGACAATAAATCCGGAACGTTTTATTTTCTCGTCTGCCCGTCTCGTTATTTTTGCCATGCTTTGCTTCGGTAACACCAACTTTGCTCCATCCTGCAACGCTGATAAGCACTTTTATCAAGCCGCACTGTAACCACGGTAGACAGTTAAGCCAAGTCAAGGCGTTTATCAGCATGACATCCCAAGCGGAGAATGCAAATATCACACATTCATTTCTTACTTTGAATTGCACAGAGCTTGGGTTCCGGCAGTCGGGGCCAACAATGAACGCTACTGTCCTCAAAAGAAGCGAAAATCATGCGTCCATGTTTAAATCCGTCCCAATTACTCATGTCCCCATCCCTCTGTTTTCCAAAAGAAAGTCAAAAAAGACACTCATGGAGCGCACAAAGGGCCGATTATGTGCAGCCGCCGGGTTTGAGTCAAAGATGGACCCACAGGGGGTCCGCTGTGTGACGAGCTGGTTTGCATAGAAATAAATCCCACAGATGGTATTTGTATTGTGAATAGTAATATGCGAGGACATATTTTATAGAAATCGTTCAAATCATCTTGAAACCTGATCAACTTGTATTGGATATGCAAATAAATGCATGATGCAAGATACAGATGGGATTTATGGCTGTTTGAGGGGAGCCGGAGACTGGAGCCGGATCTTGGTGAGCCCTCCTTTCAAAGAGCCGTTCAAAAAACTGGCTCATTTGGCTCATTTTTATATTTTTTAAGTTTTAAGAAGCCAGCCCATAATCACTCGGAGGAATGACTTTAGATATTCCACAAACATGAGTTAGAATTATTCTGAAGTTTTGATTATTTAGCTTGTTTGACATGTGCGGATGAAATTTCCAAGTCTGATATGGATTCATTGTAAATACTCTGCTTTTACAGTAATGTCCCTATCTTGAATTACCCAAAGTGTCACGATCCGGGTGTTGTTCTCGTGACAGTTTTGGTTTTGTTTGACGTGGTTTTCCTGTGCTGTTGTTATTTTCCTAGTTTCACATGTTTTCCTTACACTCTAGTTTTTCTCTGTCAATTACACGCACCTGTTCCTCGTTTGTTTGCCGTACTATTTATGTTCAGGTGTGTGCGCCGGACCGTGTCGCCTCGTTGTCGTGTGTGCTTTGCTTTCGTGTGGACCTCCTTGTGTTTTTTCGTTGCTTCGCAGCATCCTCTGTTAAAGATTTTTCGCACTTACCTGCCTGCCGTCCAGCTCTCTGGATCCTCGGGGTCGCTACACCACGCCACGCCGAGCAGAACGTAACACTTACTTCAAATTCCATGCATGTGTGTAAACCATGACTTGATCACCTATAAACATTAAATAACAAAACAGGCGACAATGAATTTTCATGCAAAACAGCTTTTAGTGCAAAGACTTTTACACAACAACATCGTTAATACTACAGAAAAACAAAACATACGAACAAATAAACTGTTGTGCGCGAAACTGGAGAAAAAAAGAACGGTTCCCATCTGCGACTCGGTTCTCATCGTTCATACAAAAGAACCAATTAAAACAACGCTAATGCAGGAAACACTACAAGTATTCCACTTTTAATACTAACTGAATTTGGTGGCGAGATACAATGCAAGTAGCGCCAAATCCATTCCCGGCGGCTAAAAATAAATATATGTTAGGGAAACGAATGGACAGTTTCAATGTCGCCCCCTATGGGTGGGAATTAACATCAAATGCAGCATTCTGCTTATTCTGTGCAAGGTGGCATCGCTCAGGCCATAGTGTGATCGGCTCTCCCAGCCTGGCGGTTGCTGGTTCCATCCTCGGCTGGTGAATATATTTCAACATTCTTTCAGTTTCGGCATTCACACAAAATTTCTACTGCAATTTTGTCATCTAGTTTGACCAGTAATGGAGAAGTGTGACCATGCTACGTTGTAATTTCCTTCAGCGTGCTCGAAATAAGCAAAATCAATACAAACTACACTCAAACCCGAGCAATTCTGCTGGATCTATTTCTGTGTGAGTAAGCCGTTCACATTCCAGCTAGAGCAGACTGTGGGGTCTGGAGTTGCTGTCAATAGTGGCTCTGTGTGTCTGTCACCTCAGAGACACTAGGAATGCTCAACCAATGCGGCCCTCCCTCCTCACATCCAGCCATCGAAGGACGGATGGGTCTGAGGAAAGCGCTAAAAGCAAATGACGGTCAAATGGAAAAAAGTTGAAAGGTGGATTCGCTCCGGGTAAAGAAATCATCATCATTTATCTTAGATTTGAATCTCAAACATCACCACCCTATATGGGATAACCCCGACGACATCTGCAAACCCTTTACCACTTTTCAAATGCTGCGTCAGCTCGATTGAAGAGTTCATCCAACACTGCTTTTGCAAATGAACTCTTCATTTATTTCTGCACAAACAACTCCCCGTGGCATCTTCTTCAGGGAGCTCGAGTGTCGATGTAGTTGTGGTTTATAAATATGGTGTCTCAGCGTCAGCACGAAGACCACAAACACTCACTGTTTAAAAAAAATGAAGGGCAGCCTGACACTGTCTTTTCTTTTGCCAAGCGTGAGACAAGTTCTTCACCCGGGAAGCCCCTTGAACGCTTTCACACACATTTCTAAGCACCCGTGCCAACCCTAAATGGCACGGGTGCTTCCTAAATCACACCTGCGCGATATGACAGCCATTTGTCTAAACAGCTTTGCTTTTTCCGCCGTGGGCCATGTCTGCAGTGGTTCGGCTCCAGGCTTAGCTTCACCTCCACCAAGTCTTCTGGCGTTCCTTTAACTCAACTCTATAAGCAAAAATGGTGCAAAAATCTAAGTAATATAAAACTCATTAGAGCCGTAGTGTCCAAAGTGCAGCCCGGGGGCCATTTGCGGCCCACAGCTTATTTTCTTTTGGCCTGTGGCACATTGTAGAAAGTGGATTTCTGCAAAGTAGCCTTCCTTATGTATAAATCAAATATTTTCATAGTTAGAGCATAGAAAACATATTTAAAACCTTCTAAAGGCATTTTAGCACTATTGCTGGGATACGCTCCAGCATCCCCGCGACCCTAATGAGGATAAGCGGTATAGGAAATGAACGAATAGAGCCCTTTAGACATGAAATAACACCCCTACAGCCACCTTTACACTGGTATTACCCATTATAGTAGACATAATAAAACAAAGTGAACCATTTAAGGCATAAATAAGACTTATGAGTTTGTGTGAGCTGAGTCAGGGTTTGGACAGGAAGTGACATCAAGGGTTCAGAGTTGAATTCTAGCTCAATGTTAGCAGAAGCCCGTGTTAAGGATTATCTTGCCTGATAATTTAAACCTGCAATAAAAGCCCTTTGTTCCAGTGATCAAGTCTGGTGCTTGTGTGTCTCACTGAACATGAAAGTAATATTATTGACACCTAGTGACCGGCGTAGAACACGACAAACCATTTACAGCGTCTTTGAATACATCTTCTGAATGCCTTATACCTGTGTTTTGGTGCATTTTGACTACAATGCTTCATTCAGTCATTATGTTAAATTTGTTTATTCATGACCAATAACAGCCCGTGTACAACCACGAAAAAGCGATGTTTTTTAAAATTATGATATATATTCTTTTTAAAACAAGAAGCTGCAAAACTGGAAGAGGCAGGAGATTACTGAACGCTTTGTCACCTATATTACACAAACTGACGCAACGTTTTGTCTTTAAATAGAAAAAAACATTACAAAATAAAAAATATCAAAAGAATCTGGGTTCTATTTGAGATTTTCTTGTCTCAATAGTTTTTCCTTGCTTCCATTGCCAAGTGCCTGTTCTTTTGGGGCTCAGTTTTCTTTGGTCTATAAGTTGCATGAGTAACCTTCTGTTGCTAACTAGCAATACAGTAATCGCGGTTGTTATGGTCCCCACTGCAATAAGTGACTTTCCACAAAGATTATTTCAATATTAATAAACTGAATATGTTCATATTTACAGCATACAAAATCATGTTTATGACGTTCTAAATCTGTTTTTAACATTATTGGAGCCCTGTAGACAACACCCCAATAGTCACTTTTACCTTTCTATTACACGGCATCACTGCAGGGACACAGCATAGCTAACATAGCAAGCTAACTAGCTTTACTTATCCTAAACCTAAGAAAGTGTTTCAAACAGAGTGGGAAAGAAGGACAAAGAACTTACCACTTCCACACGAAATGAGAGTAGAACTTTTTTTTCACTCGATCTCAGCATGTCGGCTCGGCTTTATGCAGCGTGGAAGGGAATGTAATCTAACATGTCTAATAACATTTGTGATGTTTAGTGACCACAATACTACCATATATATAACTTGGTTTTCAATATATTTTGACTAATGATAGCCAACTACGAAAATGTGATCATTAGAGATGTCAAATAATACCGGCCTACTGATATTATCGGCCCAAAGTTGGCATAAAAATGTAATATCTGTATAGGGTTTTTCCCCATAATGAAAACTGGTAATAAAAAATGCTGTATGCGGGCCGATGGGCCTATTTTCCGACCTCATCAAACCGCGTCTGAAGCATGTAACCATCCGTGGGTGTCTACTAACAAGCTTCCTCGAGCACCTGGACAATATGGGCATATCGGACGGTGGCAAAAAAGCTGATGTCGGACACCCGGCCCAATGATCACAGACGATATGCGTGTAGAAAGAGTGTGAATGATTGTGTGTCGTTGGGCTTGTTGGAGAAATGTCACAGATTGGAGCATTGTGGGGCACGCGCCTGTGAGTCACAACGACTCACAGCTTGAAGTGAAAGGCTCGTTTCTATGGCAACCCTGCAGAATTCAGATGACTTTTGCCAAGAAGGGGTAAGACGGCATTGGCTTCAAGTGGATGGAAACTGGGTCAACGTTAAGGAACAGCGTCATCTAGTGGGTCTGCATGCCAAAACGCGCATTCCAGTAATGTGTGTGTGTGTGTGTGTGTGTTTTTTTTTGTTTTTTTTACCAGAGGCTTTCCACGCATGACTCACGAGGATTAATGACACACACACACACACACACACGCACACACACACGCAGACTGGCCGACATGCGTGTTGTTTCTCTCCTGACTCATCTCACCTTCACCAGACGTGAAGTTGATGTGGAGAGGCTGAAGGCAGTCTGGACCTAAAAACCAGGAGGTTGGAGACATGAGCGGTAAGTCCACTTTGAGCATGGCATTATTTCAACTTGATCTGTGGCTGGCATTTACTTGCTCATAAGGGTTTCCAACATCATTGTGGACTGTCTTGCATGAAATGTAACGGGATGATAAACAAATGAAAAAGAAAGTGAGTATTTACAGCATCTTTTTTTATGGGTTTTTTTGTGATAGTTTTGCATTGGAAATCAATACACCCCCCATTTAAAATGCACTTGAAAAGGTGCTTACATTAAGGTGGATGGTAAGTATTTTAAAATGCACCCTGTGATTCTTTTTAACAAATGAAGAAGTGAGACTTTAACCACGTGAACTATATAAGGCAGCAAAAGTCCATTATGATGTTCCAAAGACAACCTGATTTACAATCAATGTTCTGCTATGTAACATTTCCCCTTTTTTTCTTTAATATAATAGAAAACACATCATGTATTCAGTAAATTTCATCAAATGTAAAAAAAAAAAAAAAAACAGTCAGCTCGTTACACAAGGACAGGCTCATTGGTGGTGACGAGAGATTCCACAGAATACAGACAAGCCCCAGCCGGCCCACAAGTGTTGTCTCACATAGATCAGCTGAACACAACACTTTCAGCCTCCTTCCCCCGATGAGTCACGGCAGGCACGCCAATTCAGTTATTTTTATTATTTAACTAACCCTTGCGAAAGTCAGTCTGCATTCCGTAGTATAGTCTTTTATTCAGTACAAAGGTGGAGGTGAGGTGATTAAGGGTGCAGTACGAAGTACAGAAAAAATATATATAAGGACTGACAGGAGCTGGTTTGAGACATACAGGAATGAATGAATGAACATCAAAAACGGACTTACTGTAAGACTAACTCTTACACAACATTCACAGGGAAAAACTACATTTTAAAGCAAGGGTGTCCCCGCCTGTACCACCAAAAATGAAAGCATGCAAGGCCCACTTTGATAGTCTGGAAAGCAACACGTGTGCTTAGAAGTTTCTTATATTTCATGAAAAAAAGTGCATATCAGCTTTGTAATATAGGTGGGAAAAGTAAATTATTATTTTTCCCAATGTCAATTTTCTGTTTAAATAATCTTTGTAAAAAATACAAGCTTGATATTAAGACAATTCCCGGGCCTCGGGTTACGAATGAGTTCCATTCCCAGACTATGAGAAGATTGACAGGATCTTCAACTTCTGACTCCAACGTATGTGAAAGATTTGGTCTGTGGACTAATGCAGGCATCACAGTTTGGGCAGAGGATGGTGACATGTCCCAGGAAGAGAGTAGACCCACGCCCTCCTGGTCAGAGGAACATTGTGAAGAGCTGTGGGATCGCGTGGAAGGAGTGCGACACAAGCTCACCCGCATCCTCAACCCGGCCAAGCTCACCCCGTTTTTGCGTCAGTGCAAGGTCATTGACGAACAGGATGAAGACGAGGTGCTCAACTCCACTCAGTACCCTCTACGCATCAGCAAAGCAGGTGAGAAGTAGCAGATTATCTTTTAAGTCGTTTTCATGACCAGTTGCCCTCTGGGGTGTACGCTACATTTTTAGGGTACCTCCTTGTGATTTTGAAGACACAGTTTTTGTTTTTAAACTTTACCATTGTATGCACGAATGAGTGGACAACAGGCTATTACACATGAACAGGTGTTGCGGTGAGGGAAACAAGTAGGAACGGGCAGGTAATAGCAAGATGAAAGCCTCCGCTAAGTAAAGGGGAGTCTAATGCAGAAGGACAAACATCTGGTCCAATACCGGACTTCATGTCGTAGTGTCATACTTCGCATTTGTTGAGGTAGCGGTTGAAATACACTCACCAACCGTAAAATTATCTTTAACGGCAAACATCTAATGAGATCAAACACAAGAGCTGTAGAAATGTTTGTTTTCATTTTAAAAGTAGTCACTTCAAGTACCGTCTTTTCCGAACTCCGGAGCAAGGGTGTCCAAACTGCAGACCGAGGGCTGATATTTTATTGGCCAGTTATTGGCACGTTCCAGAAATCGAACTTAACAAGGAAAATAACAACAGCCAAAATACAAAAATGAGCAGTAGTTGTACAAGAATAAAGTCAAAATATTAAGAAAAATAGTTGTACTCTAACAAGAAAAATCTTGAAGATTTTATGAGCTTAACATTGTAATATCATAATATCATTTTAGTAGCGTTTAGTAGCATAAAGTTGTAATTTTTGGAAAATTAGGTTCCTGAATAATGTTAATAATAACGTGTTAATAATAATGTGACAAAAATCAAGTCAAAGTAGTATGGCTATAATTAAGACAATGTTTATAAGAAGAAAGTTAGAATATTAAGACAAAAAGTCAAATTCTAAGACGAGAAAAATGACACAATTTTACGACAATAAACTGGTTATACGATGTAGGAAAAATAGCATAGAGTTGGAATTTTAAAGAAAAGATGCCTTATTTTTGTAAAAGTCACAATATTATGAGAATATTTTTTTTTTTGTAAAATGTATTTTTCACTACGTGGCCCCGTGATATTATGACGTGATATTGATACATACTGTACTCAGCAACTCTCTCGATTTCTTTCTTAAACGACCCCGTTTTTCCTTTTTTCCTGTAAATTTCCAGTATTTTAACTGCCTTTCTCTCTACAGTGTCAATGGTGATGCCATCTACGCTTGAGCCACAGCGATGCGCGGGTGTAATAGTGCATTACTGCAGTTTTTGAAACTTTGTTATCCCATTCTCACAGGCCGTTTGCTGGACATTCTGCGTTGTCAGGGCCAGCGAGGTCTTCAGGCCTTTATGGAGTCCCTGGAGTTTTACCATCCAGAGCAATACACACAGCTGACAGGAGAGCAGCCAACACAGCGCTGCTCCCTCATCCTGGGTAAAAAAAAAAAAAAGAGCTTGCATTGCCTCAAACAATACAACACATACCATCATCATGTCTCTCAGGCTTGCGCGAGTTTCCCTTCTTAAAACGCTAACCACCTGTCCTCACAGATGAGGAAGGCCCAGAGGGCCTGACTCAGTTTCTCCTGCTGGAGGTCCGAAAGTTAAGAGCGCAGCTTCGAAACAGCCGGATGTGTGAACGCCGTTTGTCTCAGCGCTGTCGGGTGGCCGAGGAGGAACGCGGGCGCGCTGAACGGAAAGCTCAGGAGTTGCGTCATGACAGACTGCAGCTAGAAAGGTTTGTCTGGCTTCTTCTGACGACTTAGTTGGCCCTTTTCTGTCATAGCCATTTACGTTTTGCCGTCCCGGGGTAGTTTCTTGCGGTTTTCAATGGTATCAAACGGCGGCGGACGTTTCAGGAAGCTTTAAAAACCCTGCTTCAATTGCACGACGAGGCTGGTCGTGTTAAACTTCCCCGGTTCTGTGCCACTGACGGAAAATTGTGCATGACAAGTTTTGCACTAGCACACGCTGTTGTTTTAGTCACTGCATGCTGAATAGAAATGCCGCACAGACCAATATCCAAAATATTGAACCTAAAAGCTGATGACAGACTATGGTCATATACAGTTGCGTATTTTCAGCAAATATTCACACTATATATATATATATATATATATATATTCATAACTGTGGCACTTTTGGTCACAAAATGATTATATTACATGTTCATAGTGTATGCAATTTTTCGTTAAATATACCACGGCTGGTTTGTGATTTCCAGGCTTCGTCAAGACTGGGAGTCGGCCAGTCGAGAGCTGGGCAAGCTGAAAGACAGACACCTGGAGCAGTCCCTAAAGTACTCCAGGGCATTGGAGGAGCAAAGCAAAGCCTCCATGCGAGAGAAAGAACTGCTCAAGCAAGTGAGTTATCAGCAGGTCTCTTTATGTACCGCAAGTTTGTGGTCCACAGGCCGCTACTTTTTTCTTACACTTTGAACCCGGTGTGGCTAATTTATGGCTATGTTCTAACCCCTAATGGACACAGAGCTAACATTTATATTTCCCTGGCACTGATCGAAATTACGGAGGAAATTACTGATGCTGCAGACCGCAAAAAGTGCGCAGCTGCAGTATTTCTGGATTTGACAAAAGCCTTTGATACAATTAATCATAGCATCCTAATCACAAAATTAGCTCATTTTCTTTCCGGCCTACATCAGAAATATCATAACTAGTATTTATTTATTTATATGTAAATGCTACCCTCTATCCCTAGTCATTTTTAACAAAGACAAAGTCTTTACTGATCGGTAAAGTCTCCGGATCAGTTCAAAACAACGGAAAGAAAAACTTGGATAATGCTCGGGTGGATGTTTATATTTCAAGACATGTTTCGATGACGTCTGTGCTCTGTCCCTATACAGGTAGGAGAGCTCAGGTCCAGGTTGACGGAGGCAGAGACACAAACAGTCAATACTGAAGGAAGTCTGAGTCCAAACAAAAAGACCGGCTTGTTGTCCGCCGAAAGACATGGTTGTCCACCAGTTTTACCAGGAAAGCCGCCATACCGTATTGAGATTCCAAAAACAGAGATAAGGGATCCAATTCCCTCTTCTGGAGTCATAGTATGTCCATTGTGTCTGTACCTGAATGAGCTGTTTGTGGACATTCTGCATATTTTGCAATGAGCAGTTGGGGAATTGTATGTAGTAAAAATGTTTGATGTTTCCTTAAGGCACTGATGGATATCCTGCAGCAGGATCGGAGAGAGGCTGGAGAGCAGAGACAGGAGCTCTGCAATATCATCACCAGACTTCAGGGGGAGATACAGTGCGCTGAGGAGCACAGGGACAAGGTGGCGGTTTTCTCCTTAATGCTGTGATTGAAGGTTTTGGTGTGATAAACTTGTTATTATATTATGAATGAGTGACTGGTGAACGATATTTGTAGCTACAGTCACAGGGTGAGCAGCTACAGCTGAAAGTGAAGACCCTTCAGCTGGACTGGGAGACAGAGCAGAAGAGGAGCATGTCCTACTTTAACCAGATCATTGAAGTGGAAAAGGAGAGGGACCAGGTCTTTAATTCACAGTTTATGCAACTCATTATATGGTCATTGTAACACCGTATTGGCTTCCCCGTGCTGCCTTTTTCTGTCAGGCTCTGCACAGTCGAGACAGCCTGCAGCTGGAGTACACCGACTGTCTGCTGGACAAGAATCGTCTGCGTAAACGCATCGCAGAGCTGCAAGCCAACCTGGAGCAGCAGCAGAGGGAGCTGGAGCGAGAGAGGGAAAAGCAAATGGAGGAGAGGGCTCCCTGCCTGCACTGTGTAAGTAAACCACTCCTTCTACTCGCTTGACACAAGTATAGTTTATTGTCCCTTGTTTACTATATCATGTACATCTCTTGTTAGATTTTCTTGCAGGAAGCACAATTTTACACCAGTCCGATGTTACACTATTTACGTAGAGTTAGTGGTGTTTGTACCCGCCCTTTTAGCAGGACAAAGTTCACCCAGATTCTTGTTGTAATGCTAAGTAAAGTTTACAATTTCACATTAAAAGGAGCAGATATGAGCAATTGCAATGCCAGCGCTGGAGAGAAAGGTCAGCCCACCAGCCAAAGTCCAGCGATGTCCCAGCAACCTCTAAAGTGAAACTGATTTTGTCTTCTTTGTAATTCTCCTGTGGAGGCGGTCCCAATGGTCTGGAAACACCCTGGTAACTGTTTGATGATGTATTAGTCTGATCTGGTTTCAACCAGTCCTTGGCTAGGGGGCTGGGCAACTCAGCCAGCAGACAGCAAGGGTGACTCATAATGAAACTGTGTGTGCTTAATTAATAAGAAAAGGGTGAATGTGTTATTTCTCTGTTATAGATAATCACATACTTGTGGAATCCAGAGCAGAGTGGAAAATATGACACTCCTTACAGCGGCACAGATATTGCTATCACATCCTGTGCTGGAAACCTCACCACAGCGAACTGTGCGGTGTCACAGTTCTGCTTAATTGTTATCCACACCAAAAATAGCACAGTAGATTCAGCAGTAGCTCGATCTATAAAGTCCTGACTCGACCTGCGAACCAAAATGTGGAATTTGCCAGTGGGTATGACGTGTTTGTGCATTGTGTGGGTGTGGGATTTGTGTTGTGTTGCATGTAAAACAGCCAAGAAGAATTCCCCTACGGCAACAATTAAAGCATTTAGAATTTATTACTGCAGCAAGTCCAGTCAAAATAAGCAGCCACACTCAGTATAACACATTCTTGTAATTCTTGTATCTGCTCCAGTCCCACTTGTCTCTGTGCAGTGAAGACCAATGCTACGGCCCCTGCTGCTCCCTGGGTCTGGACCTGAGCCTCCCGGCTAATGATAACCACCTTCAGTTACGAAAGGTCCGATTTGTCATTATTGTTGTAATTTAAAGTAACAGAATTTGACTGTATTTCGTACCGTAACAAGATAATCTGCACATTACATCATTTTGGAATTTGGCAGTAAATGATGCTGTGTCTGGAATATCAATTTAAGACTTCAAAGTCAACTAACACAAAGATCCTAATACGTTCACATTGTGTTAAACTTTGGACAGTGGTGTGAAAAAGTGTTTTCCCCCTTCCTGATTTCCTTTTTTTGCACGTTCGTCAGACGTAAAATGTTTCAGTTCATCCACCAAACAAATTTAAACATTGGTATCAGTATTATTATTAGCATGGCAAAAAACATGGAACAGTGGTGACCCTTTCCAGGAGTGGATGGAAGACCAAAATTACCACAAGAGCACGGTGATGACTCACCCATGAGGTCACAAAAGACCCCACAAAAAGATCTGCAGGGCTCACTTTTTACAGTTAAGGTCAGTGTTCATGACTCCACTGCAAGACAGACACTGGGCTAAAACGTTCCAAGACCAAAACCACTGCTGAACAAAAAGAACATTAAGGGACACACATCGTCTCAATTTTGCCACAAAACATCTTGTCTTTTGGAAAATACTCTGTGGTCTGATAAGAAAAAGTTCCTTTTTGGAAGGTGTGTGTCCCACGCCGCATTTCAGAAAAAGAATATCACACCAACAGTCAAATATGGTGGTGGTAGTCTGATGGTCTGGGGCTGTTTTGCTCTCAAAATATCCTGAAGGAGACCTTTAGGAGGAGAAGGAGACTTTGTTTAATGATCTGAAACATTTCAGTATGACAAAAGAAAAATAAAACACCAGGAAGGGGCCACACCACTATAAGTAGAGTTAATCCTTCGGGTAAAGCTCACTTTTCTTCTCTGCACCACAGGGGTCTTCTAGAAGCCAAGCCAATGACAACTTGGAGGGTAGGTTGTTTTCACTCACAAGGCTGGGACAATTATACTTAAACACTTCATTTTCTAACTGGGATACCCCGTCTGTTCTTTCACAGATTCTCATTCCAACTCTGAGGAAAATCTGCTGTCATCGGTGCGTATCACAGCTCAAACTCACTAAGGCAAGCATGTCCAAACTTTTTCAGGCGAGGGCCACATACTGAAAAAAGAAAGGATGAAGGGCCACTTTGATATTCCGGAAAAACAACACGTGTACATACGCTAATAATTTATTTCAAGAAAAAACAGTAGCTCAGCTTTGTGATGTAAATGAAAAGGCATATTTGGACAAAAACCTTTCACACATTTTTGCAGTTGTTTTTATTTTCTTGATCTTTGTAAATTTTCTTGTTGTATTATTATTTATTCCCATAATATAATATTCCCATATATTGTAAAAAAAAAAAACTTAAAAAATAATACTATATTTAAAAAATACAACAAAATCAAATTTATATTTAGTTATATTTCAACCCTTTGCTACTAAAATATTGATATTTTAAATTTTCCTCATAATATTACAAGTTTATTCTCGTAATATTGCACCTTTTTTCTTGTTGGAGCGTTTTTTAATTATTTTATTATTTTCATAAAAATACAGCAATTGTTTTTCATTTCTGCTGTGTTTATATTTATATTTTTCCATCTATGTAAAAAAAAATTCTGTAAATGTTCTTCTTGTAATGTTATGAATTTATTCCCATAATATGTTTTTACCATATTCCAATAATAATAATGATAATAAAGTTTTCTTTGCAATATTAGATTATTCTTGTAAAATTATGAAATATTCTTGTAAATATTCTTTGATTTCCTGTATTTATTTATTGAATTATTGCAGATTTTTTTTTAATTTTCCTGTCATATTATTTAATATTTTTAATAATAATAACAAAACAGACGTGGGCCACAAATGGCCCTAGGCTTCACATTGGACACCCCTGCACTAAAGAAACAGATAAAGACAAGAGTGAACATAACTTCTCTTTTTACCTTTGTCAGACAGAAGATAATGAGAAGGAAATAAATCGCCTCTCAACATTCCCTTTCCCTCCTTGTGTGAACTCCATCAACCGAAGATTCAACACTGAGTGAGTTTGATCGGCCCCAGTTAACCGAACCATTGCAGGCATTCTGTAACGTTCCCTTTTGTAAAGGTTCGACTTGGACTCTTGGGGTAGCGACGAGAATGACAACATTGCTGGTATTGTTGATTCTGGCGTGATTTGTTGACAACAGCCGGTGGAACCATTTTGGCAAGCTTTAAATTGATCTCAACTGTTTTTCAGGTGAACACAGTGGACCTTCTCTATGCGATTCCTGGAACTCCCTTGACCTGGTCAACCTGCCGGTTGTTAACTCCCATGGACACAGTCCCACCAGTCCCAGGTAGCTGCCATTGTCCATAAAAGCCAGTAAAAACCTTGTCAGAACCTGCAAGCACTGCATTCACATAACGCAGGGGTGTTCAACGAGTATCCCGTGGGCCATACTCAGCCTACTGCTTGTTTGTTATTGGTCCTCATTTTGTAAAAATATAAAGAATTACTTATTAAAGAGATATATTATTAAATATGGGCCGCACGGTGGCTGAATGTAGCATGTTGGCCTCACAGTCAGGAGGTTCTGGGTTCGAATCTCCGTTGGGCATCTCTGTGTGGAGTTTGCACGTTCTGTCCGTGCGCACGTGGGTTTTACTCCCACATTCCAAAAACATGCATGTTAGGTTAATTGGTGACTCTAAATTTTTCATAGGTATGAATGTGAGTGTGATTGGTTGTATGTTATTGTTTGTCTATATGTGCCCTGCGATTGACTGGCGACCAGTCCAGGGTGTACCCCGCCTTCCGCCCAAAGTCAGCTGGGATAGGCTCCAACATACCCGCGACCCTAATGAGGATAAGCGGTATAGAAAATGGATGGATGGATGGAATATTAAATATTACTCTCAGTTACTCTAATTGGATCAGATGTCAATATTTAGGTCAGATAGCTTACATTGCATTTGTTTTAGCATCTTTAAAGGGGACCTTTTATACTCAAATTGGGGGTTTTGTTTTGAGTTCTGGACTTCTATACAGCAGCTACAGACGATAAACCGAACAGAAAGCTTTCTAGAACTTCCAGACTCTGCGTCTTTTCCTGCAGTGTTTCCTGCCCACTACCCAAACTGCCTGATGCTTTCCTCTTTAGGAAAGCTACACAAAATTTGCTTTCCCTCACATCCTCACACCCGAACAAACATTTCAAAACCCAGCGTGCAGAACCTTCCAAAACTGCTTCCAGGACTCACATCCACATGCGCAAAAGCTCATTATCTGACGCGTTGGCATCGTTTAACACGTGAATACAACTTTGTAACAAAATGTATAGGTCAGAAAAAAGAAAAGGCATAAAAGGTCCCCTTTAATGGTATTTATGGTAAATGCTGACCTCTGCCAATGCTGCCCTTTGTGCTCGTTATTTTTATGGACAGAACTGCTTGGCACAGAAAAAAGGTGGAAGAAAACAGATCTTTAATGCATAAAATGTATCAAAGTGGCCCGCTCATCCTTCACTATTAGTGGGAAAGTCTGGACACCCCTGACAAAATGCTTTTCACACCACAAACATGAAAACATGAAAAAATAAACCATTTTGCTTTTACGCGCCTAACCCAGTGTACACAATTATCATCAAAATGCGTGATGTCTTTTAGGATACCACCAGTCTGTCCAACCTCGAGTCCCCCCATCACGCACAAGCACGGAAAACCCAGCCTGGCTGATGATATTACAATCGTTGGTGGAAATCAAACAGGGATCTTTGTCAGCTATGTTAGAGCTGGTTCTGTACCTGAGCAATGTGGACTGAAGGAGGGAAGTCAGCTCCTTGAGGTACGAATCTCGAAGTGTAATTTGCGGTAGTCGAGTAAGAGTTGCCGATGTCACATTTTTCGTGTCCAGCTGGAGCGGGTTCTGTTTGGTGGTGGAAGTGTTCTATTCAGCCAGTGCACTGCTGAGGTAGCACACTTTTCTCTCCAGTGGTGGACTGAACCTTCCACGCTCAAACACCAGAGGAACCAAGCAGGTGAGTCCGCACTGCGCTTTCCGCTTATTTACGAATTCAGCCGAGACTCTCCTGCTACTTCCTGCCCTCAGCGTACGCCAAGCTGTGCTCCCAGCTCTCCTTGCCGACTTTCACGGGTGCCGACTCCTTCTATGTTCGGGTCAATCTCAACATCGAGCCTCTCGGCGACCCGCTATCTCTGGGTGTGTCTTGTGATGACATCGTACATGTTACGGACACGCGGTACGACGGGAAATACCACTGGCGCTGTTCCCTGGTGGACCCTCGCACTGCCAACCCGCTTCAGGCAGGGAACATGCCCAACTATAACAGGTGCGCCATGTACTGTACTTTTCTTTGGATGACCACTATGGGGCATCCGCCACCCCTTTCCCAACAACCAATTTCTAATCATATCAGCAAAGTAGACTTAAAAAAACAGCTGTATTTATTCATTGTGATGTATATTGTTGTTACATTATTTAGGGCACAGCAGTTGTTAATTATCAAGTTACGAAAAATGGCCATGAAGGAAAAGGACTTAACAAAAAAGGTGAGCTGGTGAGCTTAGCCACAATTCTATTTCATGAAGAGTTGCACTGATTGCTGACCAACTATAATTGACTAATTTGTCTCTGTACAGTTCAGGAAGAAATGCTCTGGTCGTGTTCGACTAGTAAAGGCTGTGAACCCCGCCTGCCGTGGAACAGGATCCACACAGCAGGTTCTATACACACTGAACAAACGTAAGAATGCTATTGTCTCTTTTGTTTCGTCAAACCATCAAACGTTTTGAGCAATTTCTTCATAATAAACACTGTGTGTTTCTTCTCAGGGCACGAGGATCACCTGATCCCCTACAGCTTAGTGCAGCCAATAAAGGTTCAATCAAAGCGGCCTGTCATCTTCTCGCCATCTCTGCTCTCCCGCGGCCTCATCGAGAGACTTCTGCAGCCCGTGGAGTCTGGTTTGCAATATAACACCTGTGCACCAGGTATGAGCCAGAGATGGAAATACAGTGGAACCTTGGTTAGCGTCATTAATTCCTTCCCGAAGCTCCGACTGTAACTAGAAATAATGCAATACAAAACATGGTTTTATAGTTTTACATGCAGAAAACACTTTGAAATGCATGCAAATACATATAAATGATGATAAATGAAGATTTAACAGCACCTTTACCTTAACTGAAGATGTGATTGTTGACAAGAAAAATGCGGCAGTCCAAAAGTCTCTTGCTGAAGGTGACATGGAGTCGTGTATCTTGTTCGTTGTATTCCCCAAAGGCCGCACATTAGCAAGGAAAATGCTCGATAAGGAGAGTCTGCACAGTGTTAGCTATTGTCCTCCACTGGGCACCACTGCTGTGTGTTGTGTGTAGACGCCGGTACTCTGGAGATGTCAGGGTTGAGTCTGTACAAACAGACCAGATATTAGCAAAATAATAACTACAAAAAGAAGAGACGTTGGGGTTCGATGTGTGTATGTGCCGCCGCATAAGTACAGGTCTTCTGTTAAACACAAATCGATATTTAATCTTTATTAACACAAATAAAAATTGGCTATTTGTAACAAAAACAGACACTTTACGTAAAAATGTATGCTCAGCAGCAGCAGCCGTGGGCACCCCATGTAGTCAAAATGGCACAATCTGGATCACATGACATTTTCATTTGATTCAAAGGAAAGTTTGATAGTCCAATAGCGTTTTGCACGTTCTTTATCAACATCCTTTGGCATAACTGTGTTAGTCAGCAAAAAACTACACTCAACCACTGATGACATCATAGATGACGTCACAAGGATGACTTCCGATTTCTGTCTCTAAGTATTAGCAAGCTGTTAGGCTGATAATAAAGAGGTTTTGTGTTAAAAATATATATATATATTAAGAACATAGTTAGGCTCATGCAGTGTACTAATAACACGACAATTGTACGCTAACTAGAAAATGTATGAAAACCATGGTAAAAACATACATTTATGCTAACCACACTATACAGTACATTTTTACCTAACATACAGTATTCTCTCTCCTCTCTAACATAAATTGCAGAGATGATACCCGCATCTGAGAAGAGAGACCAAACAAAAATATTTTTGTTGGATTCTTACGCTCAAGAGCCAGCGCTGGGCATACGGCTACAATCCATACAGGATGTCATCAGCCAGGTGATAAAAAACATGCTTCCACCATTTGTCGACATTTGGCATAAGCATGTTTACCATGTTCACTGCTGTACTGAAATGCAAAATATTGTAGCTACAGTAATAGTCTTAAATGTCACAGCTCATCCAAATGTGCATCTTTTACATCTGCCATAGGACAAACATTGCTTGTTAGAGCTGGGGCTGCCCTGTGTGGAGGGTTTGCTGAGACAAGAGATTTACCCCATTGTCATCCACATCCTCCCGAAGAGTAAAAAACACAAGAAGCTGAGGTAGGTGCAGTGTCACTGGCTTGCAGGGCTGACTCTAGGCTTTTTCAGGCCCTAAACAAACTTTAGTTTTATGGCCTACCAAATGACACATACTCCGATCTAAATTGATTTGAGCATGGCCAGTGCCCAGCTGATCACTTGCCCCCCCCCAGTGGTTGTGGCCCGAAACAACCGCATAGAAGGTGTATGCCAGAGACCCGCTGGTTTGGTATCCTTTTTAGGCATTGGCATAAGAATCTATGTAGACCTATTCTATTATTTTGATAAATATACAATAATATTATATATAAGTATATAATATTTATATATTTGTATATTTAAATAATTTGTATATAAATATACAAATATTTAGATGTAACAATCTATGTACAAAATTTTGTCAAATGTCAATCCTTATGTAAAAATATCAGATAATACCCAGTTGGAGTAATTAATTGTATTTTATTTTGAAATATTCAAACAGTTATGTATGGTTTGTGCAGAATAAATTACTGGTTACATGTGCCCTGGAAGTTATTTAGGCACAGTGAAGTGCACTACTTGGCTGCAACCACCAGAGGCGCTGTTAGGTCAGCCTGAAGAAGAACATGTCAGCTGTTTTTGTTGCAAAGCACTTAATATTTAATTGTCAAAGTAGTATGCATTTTTAAATATATATGTGGAAGGACACTTTACCTATTATTTTCTGCTTTCATATAAAAAGTGTTTTTCAAAAGTAACGTTCTATTAATTGATTGAGTCATATGTCCGTCCTTAATAATAACACAATTGTTTTAAAAAGTGACATTTACTTGACATTGTGGGTTATTTTGCATATGATGCACGTGCATGTAATTTGTGAGACCATTTTTTAAAATTCTCTCACCTTTTCACCATGAAAACAGAAAGTTTTTTCCACGGTGTGGAGACGAAAGTGTGATGGAGGAGATGTGCCAGACAGAGGAGTTGCAGCTGGAGACTCTGCCGCTGCTCTACTCCACTTTGGAGCCCAGCGCATGGAGCTGCACAGAAGAGCTGCTGGCGGCCATACGCAATGTCATCATTAGTCAGCAGATGTCAGTAGCATGGGTTCAACCAGACCGCATGCAGTAGAGTAGGAAGAAAGCCTTATTTAACAGAACTGTCTCTAAACCACTACCAGTTGTACAACACATTCCTGTCAAATTGGCTTTTAATCCACCTGGGTGTGACCAGCAATGCCCACATTCTGAACGGTTATGTTCAGCTAAAAACCTTTTGGGCACCAACATGGCTGGACTTGTTCTCTATTCAAACATGACTGCTTTCCTCAGTGAATTCAAGACCGATATTCAAGACACTGATATAAATGTTACCACTATTATTAACAGCGAGGTGCACATTTTTTGCCATTTTGAGTCACTGGTGATTAAGAGCGTACTCACTTGGCCGCACTGTGCTGTACTTGGACACGAGCCCCTCTCCCTGTCCTGGACCCCTGCTCACAGTGAGCACCGGCGCTTGCCCCATCACTTCAATCCTGATGGACTATGGCCTTTTCTCAGACTTTGTGGATTATTTCTAGTCGTTCTGATCATTTCTTTTGCATAAATTGGCAGCTGTCATTAATTCCTAGCGAGAGGAGCAATCACATTAATTAAATGACCCATCTTTATTGCACATACGAATGTAGCGTAGTCGTAGTTGACTTTGGGAATGTCCTTGTTTCCCTTGTTTTCTTATTCAAATGTTGACAATATGGCTTTGGATGTGAAGTGGGTTCAGGCACAGTATGATTGGGCCTATGTGAGTACTCCCTTGTATTTGCTGTGAGGACACAAAAAGAGCATGTATTTTCTTCAAATGCCCTAATCCGGTGTGCAAATAATTGCTGAAGACTATGGATATGTACTTTCGACTAACAATGTGAAATGGAATGTTTTAATCCAGATATTTGAATAGGCTGTTCTTACAAAGGTCAGCAGTGCTGCCTATTTGTACCTGTAGGCTAGAATATTTTTTGTAAAAAATAAAAAATTTGTGTGTAACCTGACTGATATTTTTGAGCTACATACAAAAAATCCAATTGGAAGAAAGACCACTCTGTTTACATGCTAATAAAGTTGCAAAGACATCCAAATGTTGTCGCAAAATAGGTTATATGAAGACCTGTCCATAAATACCGGATATAAATAAGCCTTAGATACTTCATGGCCACGTTTTACTTTAGACATCGCCCCTGGTGGACGGCGTCGGTACTGCAACGTGCTCCTCCTCCCCTCTGTGATCAACAAGCAGCCTGGTGAAATGTTATGCTGGTTGGCTAAACCTCCACACAGAAGCAAAATGGCCGATAGTAAACTAACAGATCACACAGCGTCTGTCAGCCACCTAGGGGTTGTTTGTGTCTTGTTTACAGCCTGAAAACCACAGTGAAGTGCAAAAGGATAGCAGACTACCAGCAATTCTCCCAACGTTGACGTTTCGGCGATGTCAATTCTTATCCAACTTAGCCTTGAAAGCCTCGAAGAACAAGCTCGCTAAGCTAGCTTACCTTGCTAGCCCAAGGTCTGCGAGCGGTTGTTTTTCTTCTTCTTCTTTCTTTTTTTTTTGTTTTTTTTTTTTGCACAGACCTACTTTATTTCCGATGTGATTCCCGAGGTAAGTCCACGGTCGTACGAATACGGTCGCTGGGGGTGAACGTTTTCGTACGCCGCTCACAAACAATTTGGCTCTGTCGGAACCGCCGCAACTGCGTTGCAACACCGGAGAACGGCACCGTAAATCCATACATCTAGTTATCGACACATGTGCACACAGGAGTGGTTTGCATTCGTGGGTGCAGTTAGCGTGCATGCTGCGCGTTCTATGTATACGTTGGGTGAAACGGGCGTGCTGCTTGTGGGTGACGGGTGTACGGGCTGGAGGTGCAGGCTGGCACCTTGCTATCTGACGGTCGTGACCCCCGCTGCACCCCCGGCTCTTCCGGTCATTGCATCCTAGCAGCCAGAAGCTCTTTGGTCGGCCAGCTTCAGTGCTCGTACTAGTGTTCTTAGTTCATTTTGATGTTGGATTCGTCTTAGACTTTTCTTTTATGACTATAAACACGTATGGATTCCCAGAATGCATGGCAGCTGTCTTGTTGACGTTAGATGAGATACAGGTGTGGGAGTGATGATGGGCATATGGCAGGCTATGTTGGTAGACTATTGAAAACCACACATTTAGTGTCTCTTAAGTACATAAACACGTGCATTTCTTGAATACCTATCACATTGGTTTGTGAGGAGCAAATATTTTCAGGCATACATCCGATCGTACGGCTGTGCGCCACGCCAGCTCGCTCCCCTCCCTACAAAACCTACCGGTAACTTGACATTAACGTTGTCCTCCAAATCAACGTTTGCGCTAAAAGTGACCGCATCGATTTGGTCGAGTGTCTTTCTTTAATTGCCATCGCCACAATGGAAGCTAAATCTAAGTAAAATACATGTTTTAATTATATGCCTTACATACTTACTAAAGGCATTTTTAAATGATAAAATCTATACATACTCATCACAAATGAATGATAATGAAAGATGATCGATAGGGGAACAGATGTAATCGGAGTCACGTTGTAGCCTTTAGCCTGGTCTGCTCTGGCGCCATCGCCTTCTAAAGCAGGCGTGCCCAAACTTTTGAAAATCAAAAAATTCAGGGGGCCACTTTAATATTTTTTACGTAAAAGACTAAAAAGCATATATATGTTTAAAGACAGTTTTGTTTTTTTAGTTAAGAGAATCAACATTTCAGCTTGTTCTGTTTATGTTTTGCCATATTACTGTTTTCCCATTTTTGCTGTTTTTTATTTTTATTTTATTTCTAAATTATGCTGAAAGCCAATAAAAAACAAGCTGCACTTAAGACACCCCTGTACACCCCGCAGGCAGCTGGGTTGTACTGGCTAGCAGTCTGAGACGAGACGTGCATAATTCACATTGCTTGCCCGTTGTAATTCCAGTAATGACTTCCCATCATATATTAACTTGTGTTCACTTCGCTGCAAGTTTTGTCTCTCCGTAGCCACACAGGGCGCCACCATCTTACACTTAAGTCACTTTGTTACTTCATACATGTATGTTGTGCTCTATGCTGCATTATTGCCAGAGAAAAAGCACAAATTGGCATGTTTTTTCCCACAAATAAGAATTCATGCACTACTTTGCTGGGACGCAAAAATGCAGAGATCTACTGTACAACGAGTTACTCAGTTTTTAGTCGTGTGTTTTCTTCACAGACAGGCGAATCAGGAAAAGGAACAGCAGTTAATGGAAGACAAAAAAAAGAAGAAAGACGATAAAAAGAAAAAGGAAACCTCTCAGAAGGTCAGTACCGATGTGATAACATGAACAATAACATGTCTAGTGTGGTAATCATTTGCAGATGCTCACTAGGTTGATTTTTTTTTTTTAGCCAGAAACGCGTGATCATTTTGACCTGCTGCTCTAAAACTGGCCCCTTTGCTCTCTGTGTTTTAGGTGGCAGAGCAGAAAATCAACGGTAAATATAACCTTCTTTGAAATGTGTTTATCAGTTTTATTATTTTGTTTGATAATGGCGGATGGATACATTATACAATGGATACATTAGAAAAAACATTGAAGTTCCCCGTGAGGAATTGTAATCAGTATAACAAAAACAATTAATGAATGAAATGAGTAATTTCACTGATGTGGGTCATACTTATATCGCAAAATCACTGTTACTCATTCTTAAAAGAACTTGATTATATTGTTGTATAAACTGTTTTTCCACCCCCATGAACATTTGACTCCCCTTCATTTTCCAGTACCAGAATCATCCAAGCCCTCTGGTTCACAGCAACTCACCACCCCAGCCTCAGTATCCCCCAACCCTGGCACTAGTGCCCCATCATCATCCCCTAGTGCTGGTGCCACTGGGCTTTTTGCACCAGTTCCTCCTGGTTGCGGGAACAATGCAAAGCAGCGGACTGCTGTGGCCAACGGACAGCCCTCCTCCCCTTCTGGAAACCAAACCGCCCAGCAGCCACGCTACATGTCCAGAGAGGTTCCACCCAGATTTCGCTGCCAGCAGGACCATAAAGTGCTACTGAAGAGGGGGCAGCCACCACTGTCCTCCATGCTGCTTGGGGGAGGTGGGAGGGGCGATAGCACTGGTGGGGCTGGGGTTGGGAGTGTCTGGGGAGCCGCACCGCCTCTGTCCGGCCAAGAAGCAGAAAACTCCAATGCAAACGCAGACACGGGTACTTTCGATAGCAAACATTTGCTTTGCTAGTACCACTAATGTTTACTAATCCATTTTATGTTTGACTTTTTAAAATCTAGATTCAAACCTGGGTTCATCCTCTCCTTCACCAACCAACACTTCATCCTCATGTGTGACTGGTCTGCTGTCTTCTTCATCTACTACCACTTCAGCTTATGCAAATTCCACATGGGGGGCAGGATCTGTCAGCCTGTCCTCCTCTCAGGGTTGTGACAAGATCATTGTGGATGGGACTGATCTGGACAACTGGCCTAGCATCCAAGGCTCAGGCAAATTGATTTCTGATGGTTCCGAAGGAGGGACACAGGAGCAAGACCGCCCCGGTAACAAAAACAGTAGTGCCTCATGTAGTGAAAGAAACATCCAGCAGAGAGGAGGAGCAGCCGAAGGAGGAGCAGGAAAAGTGGACAGTTCCTCCCAACCTTTTTCTCCTCCTTCATCCTCTTCATCACAAAATGAATGTGTTCCGACGAGAGGTGGTGTATGGAGCTCTTCCACCCCCTCTCAGGTGGAGGCAGGGTTTGGATCAGCAGCATTTTGTAATTCCAAAGTCTCCAATCTGCTTCCTGGGCCTCAAGAGAGTCCTGTGGAGAGCAACAGCAGTCTCCCTGGTGCCACTTTAAACCCCAATGTGAACCCTTCTGCCTGGCCACCACTGGTACAGGGGGAGGCATCAACTTCGGCATCTTGCAGCCGCCCTCTACACTTGTCTTCATTTTCCGTTGACACCACCTCTCACACTCTTGAGCTCACAGAGACAGCAAACATGGAGGAGACTAGAGAACCGCAGGAGACCTTGGAAGAACCAAGACAAGAGCTAAGTTCAGGTGGAGGAGCGCAGGATGCAGGACCAGGACCAAAAAAAGATGATGTTGACGGGAGGGATGAGGAGTCTGAGATCAGAGAAGACGGGAATGGGAATAACGCTGGCTCTTTGTCTTCCTCCGGTGCCTCTTCCTCATGGAGCTCTTTACCTACTGTGCCCTCTACCCACAAAACCGGTGCCTCACAGGAAGATAAGTGGGGAGCAGGGGAGACTCAAGCCCACGGGCAGGAAGGGAATCTGTGGGGCTTTGGTAACCAGGGTGACAACACAGGGTGTGGAAGAGGATGGGGTGATGTTGGCTCAAATACCCAAACGGTATCTCAGGGAGTGTGGGGAGACCGGAATTCAGAAACAGTGTGTGGTGACATAGCCGAATGTGTAAGTTCAAGTAACTTAGCAATAGCAAGTGGAAAAGGAGGAGGTGGGTGCGACAGTGACACCATTAGTAATGGAGCCAGTGAAGGTGGCAGTGCTTTGTCAGGCTCTGCTTCACCAAAGTTTGCATCTATAGAAAATGCTTGGGACAATCAGAAAGCCATAGAAAGTGGCGATAGGATAGAACAACAAGAAGAAGGCCCTGGAGGTGAAGCCCCATCTTCCTCGAATGGAGATGGAACTGAAAGTGGTGGAGAAGGGAGTGGTAGTGGGCAGGGTAAAAAGGATGGAGTCCAGTCTGTGCCCCAACACTCCCAACAGACCTCCAATGCTGAAGTGGCCTTACTTGGCATGCTCAATCGATCTGACCTGGATCCCAGGGTTCTGTCTAACACGGGATGGGGACAGATACAGATTCGTCAGAATGTGGCCTGGGATCTGGACAAGAGCCAAGGAGTAGGAAACAGAAATGAAAAAACTTCATCTTCCATGTTCTCATCAGGAACAATGAACACCAGTAGTTGCAGTTCTGGTTTCACGTCTAGTTCCAGGGTAATCACTAATGTTCAATCTGCCAGCAGCCACACTGACAGCATGGACTCTGGCCCTGCTTCAGCGAGGGAGTCACGGGATGACGGTTCTACGCAAGTTACTTGTATTTCTCCCATGTCTGATGGCAATACACAGAAGCCAGGAATGCCTGCTATGGAGGGCAGTAAAGCAAAGACCGCTCGTGGTTGGGGTGATCTTCCACCTGAGAATCAGGGCAAAGGATGGACTGAAGAACGCTGCTGGGGGGACCATAGAGGAGGGAACTGGAGGAATAATGCGGAACATAGCAGTGGGTGGACAGTCGGCCCAGAAGATAAAGGGACGGTGGGCTGGAAGGGAGCCGAAAGAGGTGGTGGTTGGGAAGGAGACTGGGTTCAGAATGATTGCAAACCGGGTGGTGGGTGGGGAGATGGGCGAAACAGATCTGACAACAGATCGTCTTGGGGTAACCTGGATGAAGGCGGATCTCAACGGGGAGGATGGGGAGGGGCAGACTCATCTAAGTCCCACCAGGACTGGGGGGGTTCCAAGCACACAGCAGCACAGACACCAAACAGCCAAGTGGCAACATTGAAACCCTCAAATCAGCAGCACCAATCACAGGGCCATCACCCACCTGGGGGAATCACCCAAGGTGGCTGGGAAAGCCGGTCTAATGTTGTAGGCGGGGGTCCACCATCCAAGAATCAGAACCAAAGTCCGGGCTGGAACTCTGGACCAATACCACATATTTCTGGGGATGACTCCATAGAACCCAGTGGCTGGGATGAACCCACTCCTCAGCCAATCAGTCACAAAATGGAAATTGACGATGGAACTTCAGCCTGGGGAGATCCCACCCTTTATAGTGGCAAAAACGTGAACTTGTGGGACAAAAATAGTGCTTCACCTGGTGAAAGCCACAGTCAGCAGGCCCCTACACTGTCTGTGCAGCAGCAGCCACCGAGACGGCAGCAGGGTTTTCAACACAGGGATGCAAACTCTGGAAATGCAGCAGTTGGTAAGAATTATGTGTGCCATTAAAAACTTTTATTTTACTGCCAGTCACATCCCTCTCGTGTTTTTTGTATTCAACATTTAACTTGTTTATGGTGAACTTGGAATGTCCATTTTCATAAATCCACAGGTCCAGGCATGTGGGGAGGGGGCACCCAATGTGTTGATAATGGCACAGCTGCTTGGAACCAAGCATCAGATGCAGCTGCAGGGTGGGCAGACACAGAGGAACCTGCCAAAAGGTCTGGCTGGGGGAACCTGTCCCCCAGCCCTAGTAATCCAGGTAAATGTTGTGTCTTTTGATTATCATTGCAAGAGATACTTATCTTCACCTTTTACTCAAAACATATTTTATAGATGTTGAAAGAACATTTTACCAATTATGTTTTTGCCTAATTTGATATGCAGTGTAATGTCCCTAAAATGTATTCACGGTGATCTGATTCTGCTTTTTACACCACCACTTTTTTGTGTAAAAATTGTATATTAGAGGGTTCTTTAGAAAAATTACAATAAGTTGGAAATATTTATTTAGATGTCAGTTGTGTCTGCAGTGTTACATTTTTGACAACATTTAACTTTACACACCTCTTTTGGTGAGCCATGGCATTGATATTAGGCACCGTAGAAATGTAGTAATGTCCTCTGTCCTTTTATGATGTTAGTATACTGCCATGCAATAGGCAGATTACACAGAGCAACATGTTTTAACATTGGATTATTCATATCAAAGGCACCAAGTCTATGGACAACTGGGGTGGGAAGGGAGAAGGCTCAATGGCAGCCTCTCGCCATTCCAGCTGGGAGGAGGAAGATGATCGTGGGCCCGGGGTCTGGAATAGCACTGGCTCCCAAGGAAGTAGTTCCTCCTTTAACTCTGGAGGCTGGAGTCATGGAGGAAGGAGAAGCAACATGAAGGTTAGTAAAATTAAAACAAATAATAAAAATACAAAAAAAAAAAATAATAATAATAATGGATCGTTTGACTATCATGCTGAAAATAATGTTTTTACATTCTTTCCCAAAGGGGGGAACTGGAGACAGCTGGATGAACCCAATGTCACGGCAGTTTTCAAACATGGGTCTTCTGGTAATGTTATTTTTCAAAATTCAACAATTGATATATTTGGAGTATATTTTATTGATTCTTATAAATAATCTTATAAATAATCGTCAATGTTTATTTAATCTAATTTCACTGACAGTTACTATAAGTGCTACACAAACTACTATAGTAGTTGTATACAGTGTACTTGTTAGAAATTTGTCCTAGTCTCAAGTATTTTTGCCCTCATTCTTGCTTTGCTCCTTGTTAGAGCGAGGACCCGAGCTTAGATAAGAAGATGGAAGGCGACAAGCGAGGGATGGTTGACTACAATGGGGAGATGAGGAGAGGAGGAAGAGGTGGAGGAGGTTACCGTATGGCTAATTCCAAAGACATGAATTCTGTTGACATGGGCGCCTACGGTGAAAAGGTGTGATTCCTATCCTGTATATGTTTCCTACCACTAAATGTTCTTAACAGTGAGGCTTGGATGATTCGGTGAAGATACAATAATATGATGCAAATTGGACCATAAACGCATCTCATCACATACACAAGTGGAGCATGCTGGATCGGGGCGCCTCCTGCCTGTTCCACAACGCCTGTCCGCCATGGTGTGTGGCTGCGGTTGTAGCCACCAAACCCGGCAGCCAGTAGAAGGGCTGGCTTACTCAGGGTGGCTCTTTGCAGCTAGCGGGCACGGCGCTCCCTCTGCGGGAATTTGCTGCCCGGTGGGTGTCAGCTGCTGTGATGTGGTGGGCTGCCTTGCTGCTTGTGGTGTTGGTCTCTCGCTGGTCTTGGGGGTTGGATGTGCTGCAGCCTGCTTCCCCCCTGTTTTCGGTCAGGATTGCCTCTCTTGCCTTTCTCCCCAGGGGGACTGTGTGCTAAGTCATGGCGGACCGAGCTTGGTTTTGCCCCCCCCCCCCCCCCCATGGGGCCGGTGGCTCTCTGGTGATGGTGGCTTGTCCGGGCTATGAGGGGCAGGGCATGCTGGGTGGTAGGAGGCAGTCCCTCACTTTTCATACATTCTCAGTGACAATTTCACGTTCACACATGCACACGCATGTATGCACTTAATGTATAAACATGCAGACATGCACACGTATACATCAATAGCGATATCTGTACCCGTGTACTTATAGACATGCAGAGTACATATGCACTTTCCCCACATAACTCTGGTGTTATTCATGGTGTTCTCATGTTGACCGTTTGATTACCGGATGGTGATGTTGGCAATAAGATTACTAACAGTTACTGTCAATGTTTTTGCTATTATGGTTAATATTTTCAATGCTACTTTTACCACTAGTAAGCATGACTGTTTAAATACAGTATTACCACTCCAGCTGTTGATTTTATTTTATTTCCATTATGGCTTACATAGCTTGTCATAGGAATTTGCTGATATAGTCCTGTTTGTTTGGTGTTGCTGGTGTTATTGTCTCTCTCTGTATTTACCCCCGCTTGTCCGCGCACTCCCCCCTCTGTCTTCTTTTTTATTCTTCTCTAACCCCTCCTGCTCCGGTCTGGCCACTCTACATTTGCATAACAATCAACAGTAAATAAAATCTATGCAACAGGGAAAAGTATCTTACACTTCCTGGCAGAGCAAATCTGTTTAGCATGTAAGGGAATCTAAATCAACAAAATATCTGCCCCAAAGGCTTGACAGGGCAAAAATGTAAAGGTATTGTTATTAATGTATGGTTTCCATTCTACTTGCCTTCAGGTGGGTAGCCACGGAATGTATGTTGGCAGTGGTGGAGGGATGCCTCAGCCTCGAGGTATACAGCAGCCTAGCGTGCATCCGATGAACCCCTCTCAGGGGCTACGTGCTCAAGTGCCTCATCCATTCCTGTCTGCTCAGGTTCTACACGTCTAATGATATATGTATAGTATACTGTACCTGACCACCTTATGGCCCTGGCAGTTGACACAGGGTTTTTTATATGAATTTATTTTCTTTAATTAGGGCTTTTAAAATGAAGTTAAGGGAGTGAACGTAGAGTACACAACATAATCGTTCTCCCATATTTAAGAAGCAATGTGATTTCTCAAACTCGTGTTTATTTTGATGTCACATACAGGTGCCGGGTCCAATGCTGAAGCAGATGTCGTCTCCTGGTGGCAGCATGGTTGGAGGAGTAGGAGGTCTTGGTTCCGTCGGAGGGGCCGGGGGTGTTGGTGGAGGAGTGTTCTCTCAGATTTCCCCGCAGCAATTAGCAGTGCTCAGTAACCTCTACCCCCACGTGCAGCAGTTCCATCTGGTACGTGGCTAGATATCCGATTTGGAAGTGTTATTGTGACTCATTTGTAAATCTAAATTTAGAAAAAGGACCCTTATGTGAGACTGTCAATCCGCAAATTAAATGCATAGACTGTCTATTCAGACTTGGATGGACTCGCACATACAGTAGAGAGTATGCAGCATCGATGGCAGAAGTTGTCTTGCAAGCTGCTTGCCAGCTAATTAGGAGTTTCCTTTGAAAAATGATCCTTTGCCCTCCCATTTCCTTAATTACATGACACCCATCCTCCTCTTAGGTCATTTTGAAATTCATGGCAGCAATGTTTTCCATACAGAACACATGTACAATTTATTTTTCCTACCTTGATAGTGACATAGATCACCACTTTAATATTGTTATTGTTTGTGTGTAACATATTGTGGAAACAGTATTTCCATATCTTTAACATTGCTGGAGGCCATAGGAAGATTGTCAATAAAAGATGTACGAAAATTAGATTTTGTTTCACCACAGTCATGTGAGACATACATACCCGCCTAACAGTAAGTGAGCATCAGCAAAGATATTGTTTTTTTTATTGTTTCCAAACACACAGGCTTGTCAGCTCTTGCTACAGCAGCAACAACAACAACAGCAGCAGCAGCAGCAGCAGCAGCACCTCCTGCAAAACCAGCGGAAGTTCACCCCACCTCAACCACTAAGACAACAGCCAGACCCACAGCAGGTAATCATTAGAGCATAACTTGCTGTTATCTTTTAAAATCTTTAACCTTTGTCACTGCAAAGCTGCAGTCTCAATCACAATACAGACAATTATGACTGTCAACGTTTACACACAATACTGTTTTTTGAAATTGGTTATAATTATTAAGGTCTTTTTGATTTGGATTAACTGGTTGAAGTATGATTCCTACGATTGTGATGTGAGTTGGGTTTTAGTGTAAGTTGGAACATTTACCTACATTAACACCGAAGTTACTCGCACTATACACAGAAGACATGAACATTTAAAAGACGGTTATAACAACGGTAAATGAAACAACTCAAGAAAGGGTGTGGCAAGGAAGGAAGAGACAGATTTACAGGGCGGAGTAGACCACTACTCGCTTAGTTATCACTGCCCTCCTTATAGTAGTAGATCGGTAATCCCTTATTTATCGTAGTTAATTGGTTCCTAACCAGACTGTGATAAGTCAAATTATGCAAAGTAAGATTCAATATCAATAGACAGAGTTTTTTGTATTTACAAGCATAGAAACCTGTTTATGACTCTCTAAATACGTTTTTTACCATTATTAGAGCCCGCTAGACATAAAATAACTCACAAATAGTCACTGTTACACTCATATTACCCAATATAGGAGATCACATCAGGAAAAGTTTCAATGTCTTACTGACTTGTGGACAGGAAGTAACTTCAGAGTTGAGTTTTACCTGCAGTACGGCCACAACAGTAGCCCACTGTTGTTGTTGTTATTATTTTTATTATTATGTGATTATTGTGCCTGTTGTGAGGTAAATAATGATGGGGATCAAGTCTGCCGCGTAATACTAGTGACACCTAGTGGCCAGTGTACAGAACTAAAGTTTGTCAACATCTTCAATTGCCTTAGACTGTTTTATTTCATTTAGAACATTTTTGTGCTTAAAAATACATAGGCCAAGAATAGGCCTAGAATAAGTAACATTTACTTAAATATGCATAATTTTAAACAAAAAATAAGGAAACAGGAATCATTTATTAATTAATATTGAAACACTGCAAGAGAGTAAGGCAGTGATGTTCAAACTGCAAAATTTTCTACAGTATTAATTTATGGGAGTGTATTTGTAACCAGGAATGTCAAAACATGTATACAGCTTTTCTAGTCAAGATTATTACTACTAAACATTCAATATATTCTGCTAATGATTCCCTTGCTTTTTCCTCAGCTGGCAAGGATTGTGGCTATTCTGCAGCAGCAAAGACAACACGGTGGAGCAGCAGGAGGGAGCTCCAAATTGTCTCCCTCTCACCGTGGAGGAAGTCTAGCTAACCAACCAATGGTTGATTCCTTTACACATCCTGGAGTGGGTGGCCCCGTATCAGACCTTCATTCTAAAATGCAAGGGATGTACTCTGGTGAGTGCTGAAGGCAAACACAAATATTAGCTGTGGATACATGTTTAATTAATAAATGTATAATCTGTTTGTCTATTTGTTAGGGCTGTTAAATGATTAAACATTTTAATCAAATTAATCAGTTTGAATCATGATTGATCATGATCAATCAACATTTGCCACTCTGTCATTTTTGCTGTTTTTATGATGAGAAAGGTCAATTACAAGACACAATTGTATATATTTGCATGTATTAACAGCTCCAACGTAACTGAAAATTTAAATGTGGCTAAAAGATAGCACACCGGTCTGAAAATGTAACGCTAGTCTCTTTATAGTAGCAGAATTGCAATTTAATTGCAGGAGCGGTTGACTTTAAAGACACCAGGTAACTTCATTTGAATTCACATGTTTTCAATGTATTTCCTGGGATGCAGCAAATTGTACTTCCGTGGTAAGACTTGTGTTAGTGAGAGATAGGAATATCCATTTACTGATTTTCATAGTCCATCCATCCTTATCCTCATTAGGGTCGCTGGAGCCTATGCCAGCTGGCCTCGGGACCCTGGACTGGTCTCCACAGTCAACTGCAGGGCAAACAAACAACCATTCACACACACATTCATACCTATGGACAGTTTAGAATGACCAATTAACCTAACATGCATGATTTTCAGAGTTTTCCTAAATGCATCTAACTGTGATGACAATGAAGTGTCAGTCCCAGGATGAGCGGACTAGAGACGTGTTTGTCAGTTGGAGATAGTGTGTGGCCCCTATCTGATTGAACCGTCTTTTTAAGGTCATGCTGCAGCATTTCACTAGTATTCGGGTCATAATAAAGTGGTTGTTGTAGTTTACGGAGTGTCCCCGAACGCATCTCACAGTGGTCTTGTGACAATGAGGAATTGACGTTCCCAGGACGAGGACTAGACGTGTTTGTCAGTTGGAGATACATATATGGTGTTGGAATTGCACTGCTGTTGATGTGTTCAGGTCAGAATAAAGGTTTTAAAGAGTGGCAGACTTTGTGGTGAGGCTATTGTGGCTCTGTCTGCTGTCATAACAGAGATGTGGCTTGACATGATGCGCGTGCGTTGACGGTAAAAAATGTAATGTAGTTAACCAGCCCTACTATTTATGTACATTATACATGATATGCAATTTTCTATAGGTTTATATCTGTTCGCATGAAATGAATAGTATCTTGATAATCCTTTCACATACATTTTCACAGAGATGTGTATGAACTTCACCTAAAACACTTGAAGTACATTGTATACAGTATTAGTGGTTGTGCTAATGTGGGTCATTCTCCATCTTGTTTTAAGTGCCGTGTCTTCGGCCAAGTAGAGAATAGTAGGAGTATACCCATATGCCAGTCTTTGTTGACCTGAACATTGGTGTTTAAATGACCCATCTTGTCAGGGTTAGCCCCTGGCGGTAACTTGTCTGGATTGGAACTTGCAAGTCCCATGATGGGGGGCATGAAAGACATCGGAGGACAGCAGTCCCGCTTTAAGTGGATGATGGAGGGACATTCCCCAGCTCCATCTCCCCCTGACTCGAGCCTTCTCAAGAATGGTAGGTCAGCAAATGGTTTGTCACCGAATTTTTGCCACCTCCCCAATCCTCAATCTGGTCTTTAACTCACCCTCGTTGACAGTGTATCGTAATGAACTGGGTTTTGAATCAGTCATGTGAATCTACAGTATTTGCTAATTTATATCTTTAGCTTACTTCTTTGCTCTAAAGGTGAGTGGAAGGTCACTTTATTTCCGGTACGAGGTTCTGGGTTGTGATTGTTTCCGTTTTCTCTTTTAAGGCGCCACGGAAAACTGGCAGCGCACCCCTGGGAGTAAACTGGGGAGCAAACCCTCCACATCCAGCTGGCCACCAGGTGATTGTTTCGCAACTTCTTATCTCCATACAGTAGATTAGGACCAGTGAAGGAATGAAATAAGACCCATTTTAACGTAATTACAAATAGAATGCAGAATGTGTGCATTTATTTCTGTTCACGACAGTTAAGTGTAATACGATCACTCCTCCTCGCAATTACGTGTGCGTGCATAAGGCATGTCGCTTTGTTAATGCAATCTTTCATCTCACAAGTAATTACTGACGGACGCAAACTTGCCCAATACTCAAAATAAGAGTGGAAATTGCAGTAGCACTGCAGTGTACAAGACATGGCAGAATCAGGCCAGAAGAATCACACTTAAAAAGTCCAGCACAGTACAAATATCTTTGTGTAAGTATGCCCTAAGAGACCATCTGAAATGCCGAGGAAGCATTTGCAGTTCATTTGCTGATTCCGGTGCAACATATTGAACAGTTTACAATATTGAACTTTTTCACAAAATTCACATTTTTGCAAATACGTTCCCTTATTTTAAATTAACTACTGCAATAAATTATTAACATGTAAATTTTTTTTCACTTTGTGTATTCCTGCAAAATATTCTAATTTATTGAGTGACACAATGTACACAAATATACTTCAACGCTATAGAAACCAGTAGCTCTACCTGTATAATGTATATAATATATGATGTTTCTGTTGATTTTTCATTTAGTAAATTATAGTATAATGTTTTTGTTCTTTGCTGATAGAGTTCCAGCCTGGTGTGCCCTGGAACGGAATCCAGAATAGTGGAGATCCAGAATCTGACCCCTACATGACCCCCAGTAGTGTTCTTGGCTCCCCAGGACCTCCGACACTCACTGATTCTGACCATCAGTTGTTACGAGACAACATAGGTATTTGACTAAGTGCCTGGTCATTATAAGAGCTCTGCAGACTTTTATTTCTACATATCTTCATTCATTCATTTTTTATACCACTTATCTTGATTAGGGTCACTGGTATGCTGGAGCCTATCCCAGATGACTTTGGGCTAGAGGCGGGTTACACCCTGGACTGGTCGCAGACAAACAAACATTCACACTCACATTCGTACCGATAGACAATTTAGAGTCGCCAATTAACCTAACATGCACGTTTTTGGAATTTGGGAGGAAACCGGAGTAGCCACGCACACACGGGTGAGAACATGCGAACTCCACACAGAGATGCCCAAAGGAGATTCGAACCCTGAAACTCCTGACTGTGAGGCCAACGTGCTACCCACTCAACCACCGTGCGGCCTTCATATCTTCATTTTTTTAATTATATAAAAAATAAGAGCAGATTAGAATGTCTTACATTTTCACTGCCATTAGTCACTGAAGCTTCTTTACACTAAATCTTTACACTAGAATCCATCGTTCTCTACAGTCCAGCAAGGATTAGCATCGCTTAAGAAATATATTTTCATCTTTCATAAATGGTGCAATTTATATTTATGCAGGGAAATCAAATCAGTTTGTTACGATGATGCAGTCACTTACATTTCAGTCATAGTTTGAAATACATGACCCAAAATATACTGTTACCTTTAGTTCATCCTAATGTTATTGGGTTTTTAACTTGTCATTTTGTAAAGCCCATATAATATATATACTGTAGAGTTGGACGGTCACACATTGTAGTAACTAACCCCAAATAATCCTGCATGTCTTTTTTTTGTTTGTTTGTTTGTTTTGTTTTTACCAGGGCCAAATCCTGCCCTCAACACCTCGCTGCCTTCACCTGGTGCCTGGCCCTACAGTGCCTCAGACAGCCCACTCAGCAAAGCACACAGTACAGGTACAGCCGTGTGCCCTTCATAATATTGGCTCGGCGACTCGATATGTTCTGTCTGTAAAACTGTGTCCACAGTACGCTATTGTTGTACAAGTTATGCACTAAAAAGATGCCAAATAATTTAGATGTACTTTGGCTTTCTTCACGCACTTCTGTGGTTTGTTTATCATAGCTTAATTCCCCCCTCTTTTCCCCACCAACCCATTTCCTCTCCAGGAAAGTACTCCGAATACAAGCCCAGTTGGCCCCCAGAGCCCATCGGACAAAACAAGTCGTGGAAGGCCAATCGCAACAGTTCACAGCTGCCCCGCCCCCCTCCTGGCTTAACCAATCAGAAACAGGGCACACCTTCTCCTTGGGGAAGTGTAGGCCCACGGATAGCCCGGGGATGGGGAGGGGGTGGTATGAATCAAGACTCTAGATTCGGGCCAGGTATTGTAATTTGACTCTGGCCTGTGTGAGGTATCATGGAAGCTGCTTCAACGCTGTCATTCCCTCTGTGCTCTTGCTTTTGTAGGCACAGCTTGGAGCGATGGTATGGCATCAAGAGCCAGTTCCTGGTTGCTGCTGAGCAACCTGACACCTCAGGTAAAGAGAGAGCACACATTAGGGACGGACTGACTGATAAGGAGTGATAGAGTATTGTGTACCCGTAGTATTTGAAGTTTTTTCCCTTCCTCCTGACAGAATTGATAGAAGGCATAAAACAAAACTGCTACCCAGACATATTAATCAGAAAACTTTACACTTCATCTCTGTCGTCCTCCTGTCTATCACACCAGTCGCAACGATTGCTGACCTTACTCGAATTGGATTGTGAAGTTTGTTGAATTCCATTAATAAATATGGGTATTCACAGATCATTATCCCCCAAAAAGCATCAGATTGTGAGGAAGCATGGACATGTGCTTTTGTTCCCGTTGATATCACATTAACCTATATGTATATTCTTCTTTCCCTGTAGATTGATGGCTCTACACTTAAGACTATCTGCATGCAGCATGGTCCCCTGCTAACCTTCCACCTCGGCCTTACCCAGGGCAGCGCTCTGATTCGCTACAGTAGTCGTCACGAGGCAGCCAAGGCCCAGGGCGCACTGCACATGTATGTTAATCATTAACACCGACACAATTCCTGATTACTTAAAGATATACTGTAATCCCTCGCCACTTTGTGCTTTGAATTGTGTGGCTTCACGGTTTTTCAAAAAAAAATTTTTTATTATCCTGTTTTGTGGTTGAATGCGTATTTCAGCAAATGTTATAAATGTTTTGCCTAAATGAAGCATTTTCAAACAATCATGTCTAATTGAACTAAAATAGAAATGTAAGGCAATAAGAAGACACATCCATAAAGGCTGTGATGATACAGAATGTAGTGTTCTAACCTGTCAGTAAAGTTACTGTAATGTTTGGTGAGACACACAAGGACCAGACTTGGGGGGCGCTGAAAATCATTTTAGCTCCAAAAGGGGCTCTGGGAACCACTGCTCTAGGTTCAGCGAAAATTTGGAAAATACCTGTTAAAAGCAGGTAAAGTTAAAAGGATTAGGAATTGTGAATCATCATCATTTATTGTGTAGCAACTTGTTTTGTACCAAGCATTGAACATGCTTCTCCTTTCTTTGAAGGTGTGTACTGGGAAACACCACAATCTTGGCAGAATTTCTGAGTGAGGAAGAAGTCGCTCACTATTTTGCACATTGCCAGGCCGCAGGTGCTGATGGGACGGGTACAGGAAAGGCAGCAGCCGTTGGCTCATCTGGAACGGGCAGCGTTTTGACCCAAAGTGGGGCTAGCTCTCCGAGAAGCGAGGGGGCGGTGGTGAGCACAACCTCAGGTGGAGATAGTGATGTAGGAGGGGAAAGTGGGACGGGGGGTCCGAGTGGTGTGATGCCCCCAGGCTCTGGCTGGCAGAGTCTAGATAGTACAGGTAGCTGTTCAGAAGCCTCCTCAGCCCAAGGACCTGGGCTGGGGATTTTTTCCCAGTGGAGCACTAATGGAGCAGGAGGAGTAGGGAGTGTTGGGGGAGCAGAATCTGGGAGGTCTGGACTTTGGGGGGGCATGACTGCAGGATACCACAGCAGCAGCCTTTGGGGGGCACCACAAATGGAAGAAAGGCAACAAATGGACAGTCCTGCTGCTTTGTTGCCAGGTGATTTGCTAGGCGGTGGAGCCGATTCCATCTGAAGAGCCTTCTCCTTTTGTAGGTGTGGACACACTGATACTGCATACACTGGGATACATGATGTACTCACTATAGCACACCAACACATTTACATGATATGCATATATTAATGTTCCACACATGTGCATACACATTGTTTGCATATCATTGTGCTCACGCGTAAAGAAGAAATGTGAGACGTGCTTACACATTCTTGTGGCCAGACTTAAGCTATTATATAACTAAACGCAGGGACTGTTAGATGTATACAGCCTTTTTTTCCACACATGAAGATTTCAACTGCTTAGACTTGAAACCTGAATGAGGATGAGAAGTCAGTGGGTCAGAAAGACTTGACTAGACTCCAACGTGCTTGTTAGTAAATAGACTTTTGCACAGATTTACATTCATACACCAAAAGCAGACAAGCCTTTTGACAGATGGGCACTGTACACAGCATTACCTTCATTGTATAAGAAAGCCTAAAACTACTACATGTGAGAAGTGCAGTTTGTAATCACGCACCGTGGGGGAGAAGGTGAGGTGGGGGCGCGGCTGACATTAATTCAAACACATGCAATCAGCTCTGATTAACAGAACTGCATCTTACTGTGTACGTCAAATTTGATTTTTTTTTTCCAGTTTTTATGTAAGGCTTTAATTTTGGAACCGTGAAAATAATGAAAATGTAATTTTGTTTTCAAAATGCTGACCACCTACTGTTTTATCTCTCGCGCACTCTTTGTTATGATCGATCTCTTAAATATGTTTGTTACTGTTGCAGTGCTAAATGTTCAATTGAGGCTTTGTTGCATTTCTCCATGTGTGGATACTGTGTCCAGTATCATTCACCCTACATGGACGTGTGTATGAGTGGGACTGAGACCAAGTAAGTGGATTAAACCACCACTTTTGATTGGTGTGTGTGTGTGTGTGTGTGCATGTTACTACCTGTAAGAAATGCAGGCGTGGCTGCTTATTATACAGAAGGTCTATACAAATTGTTTTGTGTGTTCATTATACCTGCTGAATATGTTAGGACTATGGCACTAATGCTTTTTTCTCTTACTAGAAGTTGTTTGTTTTTGTAGTGGAGTTATCTTTTTATTGTCCAACTTGCAATAATTAAAAAAAAACAAAATTTTATTGACACAAGCGGATAAAGGCATAAGCGTTGGAAAACCTGGAAATGCCAAATCTTCTCAAACTGTGTTGGAGTGGGTGGGAGGGGTGGGTCGGGTTGTTTACAAATGCAGAAAAAGAGTTACCATATGTTTTTAATGTTCTGGTGTTGTGTATTGTTTTAAATTAAGACAGGCTTTGACACTCCTGTTCAGTGTTTTTGTTTTGGAATTTTACAGAGGAAAATTTTATTTAAACAAATGAGAACAAGATTAATAAAGATGAAAGTATTGGCTTGTAAATGTGCATTGTAGTCATTTTTGGGTTGGGTTTTTGTTCTCGTTATGGGCCTTTTTATGTGTGTGTGAGGGCTGCATGCTGGAAAACTCAAAAATGGGGGCTGTGGCCTACTTTGATACATTAATGATGCTAAAACGGGGGTGTCAAACATTTTGACTCGCTGGCCACATTGCGTTAATACATTTTCCAGAGAGACTGTATATAGGTGGTCATCAAACAAAATGACATACTTGCTCATGGTGTAATAAAATGAAAACATCACATCCATAGCAAGTTAGCGCATCATATAAATCAACTAAACAACCAAGCACCAAAAATAACACGCACTTGAAACCATTACTTCCAAATGCCCGCAAGGCATGCTTGGTAGTTCAGTTGAAACAACAATATGAATGATGAACAATAAAACATTGGATATCAAGAGTATGTTAACTCCTTGTTTGCTTCTCTGACGACCTCAACATATTTTGCAATCAAAAATGTTAGCAGAAAAAGTGCCGCCAGCTCCCCAGCATGCCTTGTGTTGGAAATATATGGGTGTTTTTTTGGCATTGGTATTGTACGTAGGTATTTATTTGCATGCCCACATGGTGCAGTGGGTAAGTTATCTACTTTGGTGACTCAAGCATGCCTGAAAATGCTCAGTGGGCCGGATTAATACACTTGGCGGGCCTGATGTGGCGCGCGGGCTGCAGTTTGCCCTCCCCTGTGCTAAAACCATCTGAATAAAACATCTTTGTGTAACAAGTGGCAGAACAAATTAGTGTCATTAACCAGGAATGTGTTTTCAGAAAGTGCACAGACCCAACAGAAAAACAAACTGCAGGCCGAAATGGCCGATTAAACAATGTGAGCTACATAATGCATGTCATGTTTATCATGCCATACACATCACACTGAGGGGAAGCCTTTGTGTGATGTTCATGGATGAAGCAATCTAGGTCCATCTGTCACTGGCTGGTTACTTTGCCCAACCCAATCCTATTTACCGCCTGCGTCATCCTACTGTAAGCCACTGCTTACTTTATGAAAAGTACCCCCCCCCCACCACCACCCTTTAACTAGGACATGGAAAAATCTTACATGTATTTTCCTAAGGAATGGAATGTATTGATTACAGATGTGAAATTATTTGTGCGACATTTAAAAAGAAACACATGTAAGGCACACGTGTAGTTTCACGTTGACATGACTGCCATTACGCAAAGCAGCATAATTGGGAATTCGTGCATCAAGGGGTAAAATGTGAGCGTTCTTCCTTAAATACCCGTGCACTGACATCCGGAGAATGACATCATCGGCGCTTAAGTAAGGAGAGGGGGGTGGGGGGGAAGAGAGAGACACTCTCGTGGAGGACGGCCGCCAGTGCCACCCGAGCTTCTCAGGGACTACCAACAGGCAGTGCAGCCGACGACAGAGCTAAGAGCTGGGGGAATGAGCGCCGCTAGAATCCGCTCCCATCCTCCTCGACCACGGCTCCAATCCGCCTGACAACCATCGGAGCAACACCTTCACAGAAGCAGCTCTTATACGAGTCCAATATCGGGTGTGAGGTAGGCTTTGGAACCGCGGAAACCGGGGGGGAAAAGGGACCCGATTTGGCCGATACGGAGTCTACCATTCACGGCTTAGCAGCATAGGGGGAGGGGGCCGAGTGGATAGCCAGGTCGAGCACACGAATGGGTGCGGTTTTACGGCGAGAGAACCGAAATGTGGATATATCACCAGACGTTTCGAACGTAAAGCTTGCTTTTAACGTGGGGGGGAAACGCCGCACTGGTAGGTGGCAAGGTTCCGGCTAACCCTCTTTAAGTGACGTTAGCTTACTCTCCGTAGCTAACGCTTGTTTATTTTCTACGAATCGTTCACACCCCGTTGTTATTTACACGTCGTGGCCGGGCCGAGGTGGTGGAAGATGGGACAACACGTCAGGGCTTTACGCCACGTTATTTCACCCGCGGCTCCTGGTAAAATGGCCGGGAATACGACCCTGGCTACGGTGTAAAAATGTCGATCTGTTGGCGGTAAAGGTGCTCCGGGCTGTTGTCGCGTTTGTAAGCAAGTTGATGACATGACAGCCGCGTGAGAGGCGGTGCAGTGCTGTTTTCCATTCGCGGTTGTGAAACCCCCTGGCTTCGGGGCTGGGACACTTGCATTGTTTTAAGGGAATTGTGCCCGCCACCTTTCTTAAGGTGTTGGAACGAACGTTCAGAAGCGATTTTTATGCTTTGGCTAGTTTGAAGCATCAGCTGATCATCAAATCAGCAAACTGAATTGTAACCCCAGCCATTGTCCTGGTGAGGACTTCCATGAGAGCACATGATGCAGTCGATGTTCCACCCTTGCATGCTGTCTCTTAACATTTTTTTTTTTTTTTTACAAAGAAGAGTGATGTGTTTGGCCTTTGGAAGTTTTAAATGTGTATTGTTTTTATTGTCTGGGCCCTGCAGCTGCTAGATGTGGTGCTTCAACAGTAACGGTCAAGTAGCAACGTGACTGTTCGACGTATTTGTTACCATTTGCAGTGGTGTGGAATTGCGCCGCATAATGCTAAAAAGGAACTTTTTTTTTATTTTGCCTCCAGTTTTTCTATGTAAATATGTTCCAGAAGGTCAGATGACAACTGAAAAGTAGAAAAACATGAGCAATTTTCTCAGGGAGTAATGTAATTCCAATTACAGTAATCCCCCATTTATCGCCATTAATTTGTATAATATTGGTATTGGTATATTTTTTGAGTTACAGCATAGAAAACCTTTTTACCACCTACTAAATACAGTTTTTAACATTACATGAGTCCTTCAGACATGAAATAACTCGGATTGCCCAATATAGTAGACCTAATAAGAGAAAGGTCTTTGGCTATTATCTTCCCTGTGTAACAGTACTGACACCTAGTGACCTTTGTAGAATACTACATATCATCTTTAAATGTATCTCTGAATGCCTCAGATTTGGATCTTGAGTAATTTTTCAATTTTATGTGTAATTTTGGTCTAAAATAAGTAAAAAATTGCTTATTTTCTGCATAGTTTGTGTATAACAGGCCAAGACCAACCATAAAACAACTATTTATTAATATATTTTGGAAAAGCCCTGAAATTTTAAGCATTGAGTGGAAAGGGATTAATGTAATCTCTTCAAGCACCAAAAATATGATGATAAAATACATTTTATAAAGAATATTTGCAGTTAATGAACATCTAACATCATTTTTACCTTTTATTGAAGATCGGGACAGCTAATGCGGAGAGAGACGAGGCAAAGGGAGTGAGAGGAGAGAATCCACACCAAAAACATTTCAACAGCTCAGGCCGTTAGTGATCTCCTTTGTTACCTTTACACCTTTCCTAACGTTAGCTCGCATTCTTATTTTTTCAACCCTAGAGTTGTGTAAACCAAGTATTGTGTAATTTAGGGTTGGGTGCGTGATCTTCCATGTAATGCTTGGGGGTCCTACAAAAAAAATGTCACACGTAATTTTGAACGAGAACCGAGACAAAAGTTCGGCGAGATTTTTGCTGAAACCAGACTTTTTTTTACTTTATTAGCAAAACCTCCTTTTGAATATACTCATGCAGATTGGTTATTGTTATGTAGCATCATTTTACAGCCATAATTTTGACAGTGTTGTGCTTGGCTAAGTGAGAGCCAAATTCAAATGAAAACCAGATGGATTTGATCCCCACCAGTCTGTCACTGATCCTGTACCAAGTAATTGGATTATGGCACTTATTGTGTCACTTTGTGAAAAATGTTTTTTGCTAAATCAGATCCATTGCTGCAGACCATGAGACACCCTTTTGGTGTAATGAAACCTAACCTTTTATGAACCCAAATCCATCACTTCCACAAACGCAGGTTGTCTTCTCTTTAGCAAAGTCGGGTCATCTGGTGTTTTCACGTAAAATGGACCCATTGCAATGTCAGATTTGGTCTTGAATTTTTTTAATAACACAAAAACATGTGATTGTGTAAATATTATGGGTGCAACAAAATACTCAGTTGACACGACATTACACAAGATTGGGTCTACGAGATGAGATTTTAGTTTTATATAAAATCGTATAAAATATGACTATATTGCAATCTACTAATCTAATTTCTGCTACGTTACACTATTCTGATCTCTGTGTATGCTACCGGTCTGCGGTATGACCGACAAAGGAGCACAGTCCATTTATGCTGTTCTTTGGAACAAAACCTTCAAGGTTGAAGGCTGAAACCAATGCACAGACGGATCCCTCTTCCTGCCTGTTTGGAGGCAATGTATTGAGGCAGGCAAAATTAGCAAGTTCATTTTAATTGATTGTGTGATTTAATTAATGTGTTTTTTTTTCTGAACGACAAATCGTGTTACGTTTTAGTCTCGCAAGATCTTGCCACACCCCTAATGAGTATGTCAGTTCAACACAACAAATTGAAAATATGGTTAATATTCAATATCAATTGGTAATAGTTCCTAGGAAAAACATTAAAGCTATAGCAGTTCCAAAACTTGTGTGTTAGCAGGCTATTTGGATCAATTCAAAATGTCTTCATTTGTTCTGAGGGTTTACTATATTGTGTCTAGGGATGGGCATATAGTCTGTGAGGAAACAAATTGTTATCTTTACTTAAATGGGACAAACATCACAGGATGTTCTGGACGCCAAGTTGTGAATAATACTGAATGCAGGAAGTTGTATCAACAGCTTATTTTCCTGGTTGCCGCAAATATTTTTAACGCTAAGCTATGCCCTTCCATAATACATTAGCAAATTAATCAAGACTGTTTGTATTCATGTTTAATTTGTGATGTTGTTCTGTGTATTTAAGTATTGTTTGAAATGTTAGAGGTAGAGGTGTGACAATACATTCAGACGTAATTTGATATTTTGGTGCAGAACCTTGAGTTTGGTGGAGGCGTATTGTCTTCCGACACGGTGCACATTAAAGTGAGGGATGGGGAGCGTGCCTTGCCGTCCGGCGTCTACTCGGTAAACCAGTGCAGTCCAGGCTTTGACTAGCGGGAGTCACTGCCATTGGTGGTGCTAAGTAGACACCAGAGCCCGGAGAGCCTTCCAGAGTCCGGTAGAATAGGTAAATGGACGAATACAAGTGGAAAAGACAAAGCAGTGTGCCGCCATTGCTCAGTAGAAGTCGGGAACAGTGCTACCAGCCGGAGCTATTAATGCCACACTTTCCTAGAAATAAACGCGGTACACAAGGCCAAATTGCGCCCCATTTTTGGCCCACAGCCTTTTTAAAATTTATTTATTTTTACCAGGCCTCTGCATATTCTCAATTATAGTTATTAATGAGCTAAACTAGATATTAGACTAATTTGCTTTGTTGCCTATAATGCAAACCTGGGATGTTTTATTTGAGGGTTCAGCACATATTGGCCTTCATTGAATTGGTTGTAGTGCAGTTTTTAATTCACACAATGTAAAGGGCCCCCCTGCATCCTTCAATTTGTCTAATTAGATAATTATGAGTCAGCAGTTTGAAAATGTTATGTTCATGCTAAGCAGTTTTATGTTTTACACTTTGTTCCCCTACTGTACGGAAGATAAATTGAACCGTGATATTACAACTTAGGGGATGTTTTATGGCATTACAGTATCTCCTGTTTACAAAGATCATGTACCAGTCTCTCTAAATGCTTGATTCAGACTTTTGCAGTAAAAAATAAATGTTCCTACTGTACAGCGGCTGTGCAATAGGAGCACACTGCATAATGCATCGTGGGGAGCTGTGAAGATTTAGAACAGTCAATTTCACATAAAATGGCCTTGTGCAGTTGTCCTGAACTCACCGAAAAAGCCCAGCGCCTGACTGGAAGTGTATTTTTGAAGGTGCAGCAGTGCCACATTTGGACCAAGTCAACACACCCTACCGTTTCTATATAAGGCTCAGTTTGTTTTAGTCATGCAAAGTGGTGGTGAGGAAGCAAGTCTCCTTGATAAGTCATGCTCTGTGCAGATGGGTTCTCAGCAGTTCTCTGTAGTTCATTGCGCAGAATCGTGTAAAGACTTTGACACTTATCAAGCCATAGCGGCTGCTGCCTTCCCTCTTTCGGTGAAGTTGGTACAGTGCTTAGTCTTGCTTTCACAGTTGGTGAAAAATGTGGCGTAGTGGAGCGTTCTGAATAAATGATGATCCTGCTCGAGCATCACATGCAGTTACAGCCCAGCAAACAGAACCCACCACATTTCTTCTTGTGTCTCCCAGTCTCCATATTCCTAGTTTTCTCTCTCAACGTCTATTCCCATTGGCAAGGCTTAATTCTGCCGAGCCCACATTTCTTTTCCTTCCCCTCCTTGTTTTTGCTGACCTCACTGCAACCACCTACCCCCGTCTAGCTACGCTACAAATCTATTTGTGCATGACTGGAGGTCAGACAGCTGTTTGCTGATCAGCTATCCCAGCTCAGTTCCCACACTAACGAACTCTGCTCGGATCAATGTGTCTGTGATTTAAAGGGATTGCGAGCATCTGACTCACGCATTCACTTAATTATAGGGTAGCTCTCGCTGTACTGACAACAGAAAGTTTACCCATTCGTTATGCTAATAATGTCTGTGTTGTGTTTGTAAATGGTAGTGACTGCTTGCAATCATGGAGCTGAGAGTGGGAAACAAGTATCGGCTTGGGCGGAAGATAGGTAGCGGTTCCTTTGGAGACATTTACCTCGGTAAGTTGAATATTGTCCTGATATTTCTTTTTTTCATACATACAGCATGAACCTGCCATGGATCTTAGTTTTTTTTTATCTCTAGGTGCTAACATTGCCACTGGTGAAGAAGTAGCCATCAAACTTGAATGTGTGAAGACCAAACACCCCCAGTTACACATTGAGAGCAAGTTCTACAAGATGATGCAAGGAGGAGGTACTAACAAAATGATTTTTATCATCACAATTAATTCCAACAATACCTAAGCATACTGTAATGCAAAATGTGTATTTGTTCATTCCAGTGGGCATTCCATCAATAAAGTGGTGCGGTGCAGAGGGAGACTACAACGTGATGGTGATGGAGCTTCTCGGCCCCAGTCTTGAGGATCTTTTCAACTTCTGCTCACGCAAGTTCAGCCTCAAGACCGTCCTGCTTTTGGCAGACCAAATGGTATAGTTTTCAAAAAAGATGCAATATTTATCATGTCATTGGGTCATGTGCTCGACTAGCCTTGCTACTTTTGTTTGTGCTCGTTTGCAGATGACTGAGGCCTTGTTTGAAAATTGTCTCTCATGCGTTCATGCATGCATGTTGTTTTTGATTGCGTTGCCTAATGTCCTGTCAGCCCTCATTGATTACCTTTTTTTTATCGGATCTGTCAAGAGGATCTTGTGTTGTTCATTTGCAAATTCAATGGAACCTGTCATGGCAAACAATTTGTTGCGGGGTGACCTCTGCTTTGTACAGATTGTGGTTTCCCATAGGAATGAATGGAAATACAGCTGTTTGAATGTCGCTCCCTCACTCTATTGCAGGTTTTCATAAGTGGGTAAATAATTTGTGGTTGGCTGCAGCCTATTATTAGTCCATAAATGCATATTTAGGCAACTGTTATGCATTCTTGGCCTTAATTAAGCATTTTCAAGCATAAACATGTTCTAAATGAACAGAAATACAAATACAGATGTTTAACTGTAGTCTACACTGGCTGCTAAGTGTCACAGTAACATTCACCAGACTTGATGGCCAACAAGTGGCTTATATTTATGTTTATAGATTGACAGGCACAATAATACCATAATATTAATAATAACACAGGCTATTGGTGTGGCTGTAGTACATATAAAACTGAACTCTGAATCACGGACATCACTTCCTTTCCACACATCCGGAAGAAATTTATTGACACATGCACGAGTATTATTTATGTCTAAAATGGTTTATTGTCTCAGATTATACTCGTTATATTGGGTAATCAGAGTGTAAATATGACTATAGGGGTGTTATTTCATGTCTACAGGGTTCTAATAATAGTGTTCTATGTTAACTATTAAAATATTTTGTTTATTATTGGATCATACTTCTAAAATAAATCTGTCTGGCCTGGAACCAATTAGTTGTGGTAAACGAGGGATTGCTGTAAACAAAAACCACAAAATGCCAAAGAAAAGTCTGCAGCCTAATCAAGTACACTGTGGTTTTAAGCAATGTGCTGTTATCTTGATGTATGATAGCATTTGACTTTAAAAGGTTCCACTGTGCAGGCTTCTTGTGATCATGTACTCAAGTCACTGCATAAATGTATTCCCAGTACGAAAACACTTGTTGAAAATCATTCTTGGTCTCTCTTATCTTTTTGTAGATAAGTCGTATTGAGTACATCCACTCCAAGAATTTCATTCACCGTGATGTGAAGCCAGACAACTTCTTGATGGGGCTCGGCAAGAAGGGTAATCTTGTGTACATCATCGACTTTGGGCTGGCCAAAAAGTACCGTGACGCCCGCACACACCAGCACATCCCCTACAGGGAGAACAAGAACCTGACTGGCACAGCGCGATATGCGTCTATCAACACACATCTTGGAATTGGTAAGGAGCGCATGGTGCTTAGACACTAACCTGATTTGCGTGTTATTTGACAAACACATTGTTTGCTGAGGCCCCAGGAACATGTGCTACATAACTGGTAAAATAGCGTACGTCTGTTCTCAAATTTTTACTTGGCAAGCACACTAGTAGATTCTCAGTCATACAGGCTGTTGTATTTGTCCTCGGGCTGTACAACAGCCGCAGATATGCTGAAGAAGCGCGTAATGCATCAGAGAGGCTGCAAGTAGGTGTATGTGGTGTTTTTAATTTTCCATCATCGTCTCCTGCTTTCAAAATTCCACTCTGTAAATAATTATTCAGTAAAACACACCTAAAGATGTGGATGCATATACAAAGTTGGTAAGATTTAGCAGCCACCTTGATTTATGGGTCTCCCAAATAATTGCAGTTTGCCAGGTGATTCAGTCACATCGTCATACGGCAAGACTTTATATGGCTCAAACCTTCAAACAAGAACTTAAAGAATTTCAAGTCTGTTGCTTACATATTCCTTGGGTGGTATATTTCTTTGCGATGAAGTGTATTTTCAAAGAAAAGTCCTGGGTCCTCACTTGCGTGTGCACAAAATGGAGCTGTTTTCCATGCAAGGTATGGTACCTATAAAAACATGACTTGATGTGAGAATGTGCACCCATACAGCACTTTTCAGGCACATGCCATAACTTTCTTTCCCTCTCCACACTTTTCTTTTCACCTCATGATTGTTTTGAGTAAAACGTATATTTATCTAAAAAGTATAGATTTTGGAAAATGTAGAAACATGCGCACTAAAAATGGAAATGCGTACCTTGATATCCGACCACTTAAGTTCTGCCACGGTGCACCCCGTTTCACTGACGCTGTAGACAGTGACCGGATTCATGAGACACTTTGCATTGACCATTTATGGTGAATTTAGGGCGTGTAGAGAGCGTGTGGTGGGGTGGAGTTGAATAGGCACATTTGGACAGCAGGTGTTAGGTCTGAATATTTTTGTTCGTACGCACATAGTTCCATGCATTTATTTATTTTTTTAATTTTTTTAGGCCCCAGGTCATTGATTACTTTGATTTAGTCCATATGGTGCAGTTTTTTGGCGAACACAATAACGGAACTCTGCGGACCAAGTCTACCGGTACAAAACCTCTTGAAAGAGGTGGTCTCGTTATGGTTCCCACTTATTCCCACTTAAGCATAACAGCCACCTTGCATAAATGAAGAAAATAGACTCCAAATAATCCGCAAAGTCAAAACATCAGGTTGGTGCATTTTCGCAATGGTACATGGATGCATGGTAATTAATGATTGCTCCCCTCACCAGTTGCACAATAAAATAAACAAGCCACAGTCAGGTTGAAGTAGCCCAGTGTGAGTGTGCCCTTAGTTTGCACCTTTAGTTCAAACTTAACTCAAAAGTTCAACAGCTACACAACTGTGGCTCTGTGTTGGCATCCCAGCCACCATCATTTAAATTAATCTGGCTTTCATGGTTTCCACACTCAGCCCTGTCGTTAATGACTTGATCCACTATACTTTATGTCAATGTGATGACTCATGATTTTTTTTTGTTTAACCTCTTGTGGTACAGTTCCAACTGCATAGAGTTATTTAGCCTTTTTGTTAGAATTGTACACTTGTTTGGTGTATTTTGCACCCTAGAAATGTTCCTACTTGTGACAAGTGTTTTTTTGTGGGGGAAAAAAAAGAATGAATCAGTTACCTACTTTGTAAAAATATATCAATACTGGCATCCTTAAAAGAAATGTGCCATTAATTCCATGTATTAAGTGCACCTGAATATAAGCCCCACACACCTATTTTAGACAAGACACATCTTGCAACCCTGCCTCCACTCGATGTTCCCAGCATCACTCTGTGAAGAGATGCTTTTTTCTCATTGAAGTTTAACAGCCACCGCATTCCAAGCAGCCCAAACAGAGCAGTAGTAATTCTACACTTACCAAACTTACTTAAGGTTTGTCAGATCAAAACACGATCGCCGCATAAGTCTTCAAAACATATTAGCTTCACACGTGCCTAATGAGGATAAGCGGCAAAGAAAATGGATGGATGGATGGATAGTCTTCTTAAATATGCACTCTACGCATCATGGGAACGGTAGTTTTTTTTTAGCCATAAATTAGCCACATTATTATTAAAGACACAGGGTTCAAAGCATGTGAAAAAGTAGCGGCTTTTATTTGGGAATTGATGGTAACCTATGGCTTCTCTTAGGAGGTTCACAATTTTAGAATGTAAAAATTTACCAATTATCCAAGAAAAACCTTGAGCGTCTGTGTCCATTGATCTATCGTTGAACAAAACAACTAAACTGACTGCGCAAATGAGGTCAGTATCAGTAAACTCATATCAGTTGAACAGAAAATGAATAGCAGTCGTAAACATGTGACTTGGGGCCTTTCATGTGTATAAATTATTTAGGAAAAAATGACAGCTTTTGTAAAAAGTTATGCGTTCATATGTCAACATTACAAAAAGATACTCATTCACACAGAGTAAAAACAATGCCTCCCGGTGGATTTTTATTATTATATTGTATTTTTCTAGGGGGAAAAAAAACTTCATAATGAACTGATTATATTCTAAGACCCCTGTCATTAAACCATGGAATCGTCATCACTTTTCTCTTCCCTGATGGCACTTCCTGTATTTGTGTCAGGAATTTGAGTTACAGCAGTTGTCTTTTTTTTTAAAATACGTTTTTATCTTGAATACACACAAATACTGCTTTGTGCTGAGTCATTCATAGATGGATGGATGTACATGAGCATGCACACAACCTTTGTTTTCAGGAAGTTGCATCTTGGAGTGTTTACAAAGTAATAACACCTTTTTCAAAGTTTTCTATTGAACTGTTTGTGGGTTTACTCACTAAAACGGTCATCGTGGAAACGCGTGGTCTTATGTAAAGAGTCCCTTCTGATGGGTTTATTTCAGCTCTAACCAGTTAAAACTGTTTACAGAACAGTCCAGACGTGATGACCTGGAATCCCTTGGGTATGTCCTCATGTACTTCAACCTTGGATCCTTACCCTGGCAAGGCCTTAAGGCTGCTACCAAAAGACAGAAGTACGAACGAATCAGTGAAAAGAAAATGTCCACACCGATTGAAGTTCTTTGCAAAGGATACCCATGTAAGTGAGGCTATTTTGCGCGGTTTAGAACATTACATTGTTTTTTTTTGTTTTTTTTTTAAAGCTGCCCACATCACTTATTTTTTTTCTTTAATCTCTTTCAGCTGAGTTCTCCACATACCTGAACTTCTGCCGATCACTTCGATTTGATGACAAGCCAGATTACTCATACCTGCGACAGCTCTTCAGAAATCTCTTCCACCGGCAGGGCTTCTCTTATGATTATGTCTTTGACTGGAATATGCTCAAGTTTGTAAGTTGATCAAGCGTTTCTGAGGCTACATTCACCCTGCAGGGTAGAATACCCAATTCAGATTTTTTTTTAAATTCGATTTTTTATGTAGTCGTTCAGATTACCAAACAAATGCGACTTATGTGAAAGCGAAACGCCTGGAAAGTGACGTGCACGCGCAGAAGCACTACACTGCTCGCATTTCCGTGTTTTTACAGAAGTAAAGACTGCTGCGGTTATGTACGATAAACATTGATTTAATATCTGATCAATACTTGGTATAATTCAGCCTGGTATCGCCGATACCAATTAAATACCATGTGCAAATTCATCTAATGTATCTGGTAAGTTTTAAAACGCGTACAGTATTCTAAACCATAGCATAAAAAAATAGAAAAACATCATAGTCATTTATTGATTTATATTAAAACGAAGTGAAGTTTATTGAGGTAGTGGGGTGACTTACAATATAACCAAGCTAATATACAACATCAGAAAAAACAAAGAACAAAATCATATACCAAACTACTTTGATTTCAGAATCAACTTTAGATCATGAAGAGCTGGTATCTGAGATATCGACATTTCAGAATCGGTTCGCATATTACTAGCACGCTCTCCTTAACGCGTTTGTGGAAATTTCATTTATTCAACGGCAGTCAATATTTTCTCAACCAAATGATTCCGTGTAGAAGATAAAGAAGAAAGATGGCAAGAATTTTTGTACAGAAGTTTGTACACAACCTGTTACCATGTCTGTTCCAAAGTGCATGTGGATGGAGTGGTGAGACATTGCCGAGAGCTTCTTCACAAACACCTTTATAAAAATCATTTTCCGACGATAAGAACTTTTGCCTACATGGGCGAGTACCTTTTTATTAAAATCTTGCACGATAAGCTACGCCTTACCGTGACTGCCTACCTTTTAAAGTCTCGGTAAGCACGGCAATACACACCTTTCCATGTGGTATATATGTCACCTGGGCGTTCACACTGCAGTCCATCGCACATATATCCCATTTATATCCACATTAGAGTGAGACCTGAGTCACATTTGAAAAAAATTGGAATTCTGCAATGGACCTGCAGTGTGAACAGTCTAATATAAAGGAGAGAGGACAGAATGTTTACCTCCAGCTTTGAATAAAATGCTACAGTATTGACAGTGATTGAAGAAAAACATTAAATATGGCTCATCTTGTACCACAGGGTGCCACTCGGACAACTGAAGATGGGGATCGGGAAAGAAGGACCGGAGATGAGAGGGAAGATCGGATCGGTGTTGCACCCAGGGGTTCTGCAGCACGAGGCCTCCCCCCGGGTCCCAACCCCGGACCTGCCAGCAGAGTCAGAAATGGACCAGAACAGGCGGCCTCCAACCCTGCGTCACGGGTTCAGCAATCTGGTACATTTGTCACTGAATTACCAAAATTTCCAACCTAAGTCACGCCCTCAATGGGTATTTATGTAGTAATATAAAAATTTCAATGCTTTATTTCAGGAAACACATCACCTCGTGCCATTTCTCGTGCAGAGAGGGAGAGGAAGGTGAGCATGCGGCTCCACCGTGGGGCTCCGGCTAACGTCTCGTCCTCTGATCTCACAGCCCGTCACGACCAATCCAGGATTTCTACGTCACAGGTGAGATCATGATCGCTCTGGGTTGCCAGATCCCTTGCACTAATTTGGAGGAAAACAAGTGCGCACACCAGACCGTGAAATTGTCCAAATTGTGGCCAAATATTAAGTGTGAGCACTATTTAAATAGCAGTGCCTTAATCCTCTTGGTCATGGAATTCACTAAAGCTGGACTACCATGATGGTGATGAAAGTTCCTCTACCTTCCACTCCCACTTCTCTGCTCAATCACCCTTCCATATTTGAATTCTTGTTTCCCCTCAGTAAACCGCAACTACCTTGTGCTAACAGCCCTCATGCAGCCCAACTACCATCACACTTGACTGTAGACGAGGCACAATTATTTTGGTACTTTTAGTGTTGCCAGCTAATTAGACATTAATCGCTGTGGGTTGAGTCATTTTGTTGGTTAGTGAATTGATACTGCTATACAAGCAGTACACTGACTACTCTAAAGCAGTGATTTTTAACTGCTGGGTTGTGGAGATGCTTTAATGGGTCGTGGGTTTTTGCCTGAGGAAAAAGAATAATAATAAGTAATGTCCCCAAAGTCTTTGAATGCATCTTGTGTTCTTGTCTGTTTGCTTGCGTGTGTGGCATGTTTTTGGGCAACTTTATTAAGCTTGAGCAGGAGGGGAAGGAATGAGAACTTATTGTGGCAGTCGTCCGACACCGCTTCAGATATCTGCTGGAGAACAGCGAGACAGTGTTTCAACACTGCAGCTCATGATGTGTTGCAAACAGTCACTTTTTAAATCCTAGAAAAGCACTCTAGAGAGCGCAGACCTCCACCAAGTTCCCACCATATTGTGATTAACACCAAGATAATAAATCTACATTTTTATGGATCAGTCTTTGATAATTTTATATTTTTTCCCAAGTGCTCTGACCATTTTTCTACAGTATCTCACATTGTTAAAGAATTCGTTTAAAAAATCCTGGATCCAGATGGTGATCTGGATCATTCGCAATTCCTGAATATTTCATCCAAATCCATTCAGAACTTGTCAAGTTCACAAACAAAGAGACAAACAGAAGAACTCCAGTAAAAACATTACCTCCTTAGTGGAGGTAATGTTATTTGAGAAGTTTGAGTTAAAACATTTCTTCAATTTGGGCAGTGCTTGTCATTGAAGGGAATTGGTGGGTCCAAACCAATTGAGAACCACTGCTGTAACGTATGTCCAAGATTAATTTCTGTCTTATTGTCTTTGGAAAACATGTACTATAATGCAAATTACACAATTGTAAAGGGTGTACACACTTTAAAGAGATATGTCAAAGTGGACATGTATAGTAAACAGATGCAGTGTTTTTAGCACTAATAAATGTGTTTACTCATTGTCTTTCAGGTCAGTGTGCCATTTGAGCACATGGGGAAGTAGATCTCTTTGGCACTGCATGCACATGAAATTTGACAGGTGAGTTCCCCTCGTCAACTGACATGCTAACTACAGAAGCACACTGCCTAATAATGACTCATGATACCTTATTCTTGCAGGGCTTCAAGGTATTTTTGCCGCTCTGGGTTGCGTCTTCATTTTTACTTTGTCTTATGAAAAGATTGACGGACACAACGAACACGTGGGTCTTTGGGAGAAGTACAGCAAATCCCAACCGCATTCAGAGATTCAGAATTTTACCAAGTATCCTTGGTATCTTTATTGAACCCTCTCTGTGAACCCCTGGATCATCTTCACACCAATGCAAAAAGACGAACAAGTGACAGTACTTGATTATTTTTACCCCATAGTTGATTGGTTCCCTTGTTCTTTTTCCTAAAAGCATTTTCCTAAGAAGCTTCTGTCTGAGGAATAGGTTGGGTAAAAGGATGTGAACTTTCAAAGATCAACTCCCTTTTTTAAGTGTCGTCTTAGTGGAAATGTAGCCTCTTGTTTAATTTCGGTAAATAATGGAAAAGGGATGTTCGTTAAAATGGTTAAGAAGTTTTGATTTGTTCTGTTTTTTTTCTGGTGAACTCTAGTCCTTCATCCATTGTGTGATTTACTGTCCCTCAAATCTCAGCCACCAAAAACAACCAGTACACATTTCTTTGCCTGTTATGACTTGCTTATGTCTGTGTGCGCTCTTTTCTGTAATACAAGTTGTGAAGGTAGTGTGTCAACAACACACTCCAGTCCTAAGGCGAGGTCCTCAGGAAGTGACCTTTGTATTTGACTAGACACCATTGCACCCCAGTTTAAAGAATGGCTGCGATTTTTTTTTTAATAAAAATAAAAAATAAATTTTTTTTTAAAGAATCATAGGGGAGTTGGCTGACTAGGGATGACTTTTAGCGCAATGTGGTATCCTTCTGTTTTTTTGTTTTTTTAACGTTTACGTCACTGTAAATAGGTTTTTTAATTTTTTTGATGTAAAGCCAAAATGTGTTTTCTGTTTTAATATGTAAAGTAGGAAAAACACAAACTAATGACTTAAATTTGGGAGGGCTTCTGAATTTTAAATATTTAAAGTACTACATTTTGGACATCAATGTTTCTCTGCCAGCTGGGTCATAAAAGTGTGCGTGTGTGTGTGTGTGCGTGCGCGCGTGTGCATGGAGTGTGTCTGTGACAGCGTAATCCCTGATAAGAGTACAAGGTTCATTTTGTTTGTTTGGAGACTACTCTCTCTTCTATTTAAGTTAAACGACTGAGCTTGTTTATTTACCTTTCTGTCAGTCACTAGATGTAACATCAGCTATGTCTCTGTTTCCTTCAAATCCTCTGAACACAGGGCTTGCTATATTTCCCCCCCCTCCCCTGCAGAAATATGTCTATTTTGAAGTCTTTTTTTTTTTTTTTTTTAGTTTTTAATCTTCTGTGACCTTAATGATGTCATTCAGATCAACCTAATTGACTCAATTGCAGGGATGTGTAAATAGCTTGGTACTGCGTGTAATTACCTTTGTACAGGCCACCATGACCCAGTGGCATTGGAACTGTTGTATATGTGCGAGCTTGTCGGGTATAGGTTAAGGTGACAGAATTTCACTTCATGTATTGTGTACGGATATCTTGTACAGTTCTTTAACATTTTATTTACAACAGTATTTGTGTATATTTTATGAAGTAATAAAACCCAATCTCACAATCTTGCTTGCTTGTGTTCTACTGCACATTGCTGGAACATTTTGCTTTGATTTCCGTTAAGAAGACAACAGCAGCACCTGCAGACTAATATGGTAATACGAGGCCTCAATAAACCACAATGCGCATGCGCCAACATCAGCGCATTGCTCACAGCTACTGATGGTCCAGTAAACTAGTGATGGAAATTCCGGCTCTTTTTGGAGACTCGGTTCTTTTGGTTCGTTCGCTAAAAAGAGCCGGCTCTTTCAACTTCCAGGTGACTTGTCTTAATTTATTACCAAATAACTCATTTAAAAAAATATATGACTAAATGGATATATGTAAATCCTCAAAGAACAGCTTCAACAATATAATGTAGTATAAAATGTAAGGCCCATCTCAATGAAAAGGTAAAATCTTTAGATGCATTTGTTTTATTTGCAATCAAACAACAACAAAACAAATGGTAAAAATGCGACGCAAAAAGAAGCGGCATCCAGATTATATTTGTGTTTTACTGATGATTGGCATTCGTAAACTCCTCCGTGTGCTTAATCCCGCCCCTATTGCGTTACAAATTAACAGGAAAAAAGGGAGGGGACAAACTCATCGAACTGGCTCCTGTCGTTCCGGCTCTTATCCGATTCGTTCGCGAACGACACATCACTACAGTAAATTGCTGGTGATGTGAAGGAATAGCGGCATCTGGCGTGTCTGTTTTCGATGAAGATATTCAAGATATTCTTTTGTCTTATACGTGATTTTCTGCCTCTCTTCAGAGCAGGGCTCTCTTTTTATAAACGCTTCTGACTTCAACATGGAAAAGCGTCAAGCTAGCACAACGGGTCTCCCAGCTGCAAGCTAACGCTAGCTTAGCCGTAGTTAGCAACCAGCTAGCCTTCACCAAGGAGGAAAATGTATTTCCGTTAAGTGCAGAGATTGGAATCGGGATGTCACGCGTTAGCTAGTTCCCTTCAAAAACGAGTGTAGCCGACTGGAGATGAGCTAAATTGATGTCCGGATACCAAACGGTGCCACAGACCAGACAGCTGCGGAGGAGGTGAGTGAAACGGAGTAAAAACGTTTGTCGTTGCCTTTGAACACTGTGTGGGAGCAGATGATTGACAGGGCTGTGAGGCTTCCCGCCCCCCTCCTCTCCCTGCAGGCATATGTTGACCTGTCACAAAGGCTACTGATGGCAGCATAACATCAATAAATGATCCCTTTCGGGTCAGTGCACCGGGGAAGAAACAACCGTATGAGGCAGGAAGTTGCTTACCAACATAATCAACCATACCCTAATATATTTATATAAATAACTACATCACAGACATGCACTTGGTAGATATAGTATGCTGGGCCTGCCCTTTTGCTCTTGTAACAATGGATGCTTTGCAATTAATGCTAAATGATCATTCAAATGTTCTTATCTCGTTCATCTCTCTTGGAGATTAATTGTCTATCTATCCTGTAACAATGATTTATGCCAAATAATCACTCATTTCCTGGAGATTAATATACATATACTGTCCACACATATTAACAACAGTTGTTTGCAAAAATGACTCATTTCCAGTAGTGTATTTGCTGTTTAACATTAACATAGTGACTATTCAATATGCGCCATAGGCAGTGTGAGTCATCCTCATATACTGTAAATTAGATTCTATATTTGCTAGTGCAGAGAGGCGGGGGAAAGTAGTTTTGATTAGATCATTGCAATCCCGGAATTCACGCTGACGTAATTGAAAACAGCGATGGTTTTGTTTGGTGTACAAATTATCTCCCTATAATTATTGCACTTCATTTATATGATTAAATTTCAGATTTTATAGTGTATTAAATCATTACAATGCTATTTTGTTTCATATTATACCTATGGGGGCCGCACAGTGGTCGAGTGGGTAGCACATTGGCCTCACAGTCAGGAGGTTCTGGGTTTGTTATTTTTTTGTTATTTTTTGTTATTTTTGTTTGTTATTTTATTTGTTATTTTATTAATTATAGGTTTGCATGAATTGAATGGATATATTAACATTTACCACCACTTTTACATTTATTTGAAGACTGGAAGACTGGAAGACTGAAGGGGCACTCCGCTTTGTTTGAGTTTTTTCCCTGAATTCAATTGTGTTTGTCACATTGCTGGCACTCGCAACTTTTTTGGTCCCATGGCGGGTTATTTGGCTGTCACACATGATTACAAAATGCACAGAGACTGCCAACAATGCCAACTTTCTCCAGTCTATATCTTCCCCTTGTGCTCCATGTCTTCGTCTAGATGAGTCAGCTTTGGCGGGACATAGCCGTGTCAAAGAGGCTGGTTAATGATTCTCCAGCAGGCCTTGCACCCAGGGGCCATGCCACCATGGCCCCCCAGGGCTCCAACTCCTCCTGGGTACCAGAAGCCCCTGTGGTCACACCGGATCAGCCTATTTTCCTCATGACCTCCACTGCCCAAACCATATCAGGGTTTTTTGTTTGGACAGCTCTGCTCATCACATGCCACCAGGTAAAAAGACATCCATCTTGTATTATATATATGCGCACGCAGTGATTGTTTGGCCACCCACCAGAACCTCCTGGTGTCATGGGAGGTGACTAAGCGGGCCAGGCTGATGGAACCGATACCTTTCCGGTTTAAACTTTCAACTTGCACAGCCAGCCACAGTAGCTGCAGATTTGACGTCACATTTGCTCCGTGATAGTGATGCCGAACGTTGTCTCGTGTTGCAGAAATGTTAAGTAACATTAACTTTGCAGTTGTTTGCTGCTTCAGCTCCTGTAGAGAGGATCTTCTTTCCATCAGGCAGCAAGGTTGAGTAGGTGTAGTAGGTCCATCTTTTCTTTTTCTTTTTTTTAACCAAAGGTGTGTCTGTTTGCAAAACTGGAAAGGTGATAGGTGGAACATTGTACTCTTTGAATGCCGAATGGCACAAACAGAGCGGCCCACCCTGCTGTCTGCTACTTTTAAGTAGAAGTGATGAAAGCCAAGTATTAGTTACCCAAAATGTGCCCCACCTCACCACACACACACAAATCTCTTGCATGCGTTGTGATCCAATATTCAACACAAGCAAATATTTTCTGTTGTGTTGTTACTTGTTTGCCCGAAGTCTAGTAAAGCTTCTGCTTTGAGGTGTTTAATGTTCTTATTTTCTGTTTCCACTCACTTATAGTATAGACAAAGTAATTAAGCATTGTCAAGCATGCAAATACAAATATAAGGAATTATATCCGCCCCCCACGCAACTCTCGTAGCACCGGAACCCAATTACAGCTACAAACACAAGCTTTATTTCTGTCTTAAATGTCATATTTTTTTACTCTTATTATAGCTACAATATTGAGCATTACAAGTCTAAAGGTTACTATAGGGTTGTTATGGTATGTCTACAGGGCTCTAAAAATGCAAATTATATTTACATGTAAATTAATATTGTCAAAAGTATGTGTTTTGCTTTCATAGTGTAAGGCATGGCTAAAGCCTCACTGCAGATACTAATTCACCTATATTGCTTTCAAGTGATATTAATGTCATCTAAAATAACTTTCATAATGCAGTTTTCTACTATTTTCAGATCTACATGCACTTACGTTACTACAGCTCTCCAAACGAGCAGCGGCACATAGTGAGGATTCTCTTCATAGTTCCCATCTATGCCTTTGATTCCTGGCTCAGCCTGCTCTTCTTCACCAATGAGGAGTACTACGTGTACTTTGACACCGTTCGAGACTGTTACGAAGGTGAGTGGCATGAGAAGCAGCGTGCCTTCAGACGATAAACGACTTCATCTTGCTTTGCGGGGGTGGGTGTTGTATTTCTGAGCGCATGTTTTCATCTCCCTCTAGATAAACATTGTGAGAAAGTATGTGTTGTGATGTCACTGTGCCAAATGGCCGTTTACTGTGTACAGCTCATATGCAAAGGTCTCAGCCTTGTTATCATTTCTTTGCAACGTTTTGGAGATGGCAGGAGAGTGCTAACTTGTTTCCTAGCAACCGCATCAAACTCAGCAAATCCCCAGAAGGGCCAAAAGGGCTTGAAATTGTAACAGTGCATCCATGTCCTCAGGATTTGCTTTGCATACTTGCAGAATTTCACCATGAAAGTTCCATAACATGATGGTTATGATTGTCTGTTATTCTCAGTGTTGAATGAATGAAAACATTTACAGTGGAACTGAATGAACTGATCCACAATAAGAGAAAATCCCCAAAATTCCTACTGCACTGTAATGATAGTTGAGCATAACTCTCTTGCCTGTGGGATTTATTTCTGCATGTGTGTGGATTTGATAACACTGCCTGCAATAATGCATCAATGAGCTTATTTCTTAACAGAGGCCCGTTTTAACTTTTTATATCTACTCTATATCACTGCAAATTTTGAAGACCCTCACTAAGTACTCTGTTTCCCACGAGTCTGTAATCTATCTGTAGGGAATGAAGTTATCTTCTTAGCTTGCATATTTGGGCGTGACGCTTTTGGATACGTGCTTCCACAGATACGGACATTTTAAAAGTGCTTATTTTGGCCTGTCATCCCCACATAAACGTAGGTTTTTGTTCTTGAAAAATGAGCTTTTGGAAAGCCGTGGCCTGAGTCTCAGGTTCGTTGTTTGTGTGTGTGGACGGGTAAAAACAGAGGTTTTCAGTTTGCGTCGTAAGAAATGTGTGACATTTTAAAATATTTTTGAACAACTGAACGTATGTGTTTTTGTGCAATGGTAGACACGGGGATTCCTCACTTATCCATCCATCCATCCATCCTATCCTCACTAGGGTCCTGGGTATGCTGGACTTTGGGCGAGAGGCGGGGTACACCCTGGAATGCTTCCTTATTTATAAATAGAAAATTTTTGTAGTATGGAAAACCGTCTAAATATGTTTTTTAACATTATTAGAGCCCTTTAGACATGAAATAACACCCCTATTTTCACCTTTACACTAATATTACCCAATATAGTAGACACAATATGAGAAAATAAACCATTTAATACATAAATAAGACTAATGCTTGTGTGTGTTGCTGTAAATGTGTTTGAGTGCTACGGTAGCTGAGTAAAGGGCGTACAGGAAGTGGGTTCAGAATTGTGTTTTAGCAACAGTAGCCTGTGGTAGGGATTATTGTGCTGCTGTGAGAAAATTCATCGTTCAAAAAAAAACCTGTTGGTCCGGTAATCAAGTCTGGTGCTTGTGTGTCTCAAACAATAATATTACTGACACCTAGTGACCAGGGTAAAATACTACATATCCTATCATTTGTATTTTTGTTTTTTTTTAGACATTCTTATGCTTGGAAATGCCTAATCTAGGCATAAATACGTCAAATCTGCTTGAATGTGCTGCTGTATTCAGCCATGAATCCGCATGATTTGTTCATATATTTTTCAGGCTTCTGATTGGCCAAAATCCACATGTCAGCCATTGAATGTGTTTGTTTGTGGTTGTATGAGAAGTGGAGTTTGATACCATCTACTGTACGGAGTTGTAATGGCAAGCTACACACAGTCCCATTACAATGTGTTTTATAAAAAAGGGCAAACTGGTAATGCCAAAGCTTTAAAAAGTAAGAACAACAAAGCTATTTGGTCATATTTATTTGTACTGTATAAAAATAGAAAAAATGAATGTATGGAGACACTGGTACTAGTGTGGTGCTACCAGCTGAAACATTTTGTGGCGTTTTTATGGCATTTCTCTGGCTATTTAAACATCTAAACACGTGCCCATAATATAAATACTTGTTTGTTCTCCACAGCCTTTGTCATCTACAACTTCCTTAGCCTTTGTTATGAGTATCTGGGAGGCGAGAGCGCCATCATGGCTGAAATCAGGGGCAAACCCATCGAGTAAGTCCTGTTTGTCGCTCCCCCAAAGTTTGACTTATGTAACGCTGCACTTCACTTCAGGTCGAGCTGTGTGTACGGGACATGTTGTCTGTGGGGTAAGACCTACTCCATTGGCTTCCTCAGGTTCTGCAAACAGGTACCGCATGTCTTTTAATCTAATCAAATGTATACATTTGTTCTGAATGCACAAGTATAGCAGTTGTTACACTTGCACACATTTTCTCCCCTCTCATTCAATTTGCCATGGCAATGCGCATCATTTATTTATTTACAGCACACCTGGAAAAAAGCTGAAATTCTAGTTTGTGTCTATTGTCTGCGTATGCATAAATTACGCCCTCGGCAGGTAATTTGTGACCGTGAACGGTGTGCATTGGCTCCCGCGTGACATATTTACACCTTGTCAAGTACTGAAATGGAAAGTGACGCGCATTGTTCACACCATAGAATGGCAGGCATCATCAGCTCTCATTGCAGAAAAGAAAGGCAAGTCAATATTATCTCGCAGCTCCAGAAAGAGAATGCGCAAAGAGCAGGAAGGAGGCATAAACCAGAAAAAAAGAGGAACGGACATTGTGAGAAGGAATTTCTGACAAGATGATCACTTATTAACAAAAATTTACAAGGAATGTCAAAGAGGATACAGAAATTACATACAGAAAGTAAAGACAAAATGAAAAAAGAATATGACCACATTTGTGTATTTATTGTTTATTTATTTGCTTGTTTTCATTTTGGCACTCCTGTGATTCCATAGTTTACAACCAGTTTACTCACTGCCACGCAAAATTGTGTACCACTGCAGGGTGACACAAGTGTAGCTGCTGTGTATTCTGCCTCTTTCCCACCATTTTGACCACTTGATGTGTCTGTCTTCTCTTGCTTTTTCTTCTCAGGCCACTCTGCAGTTCTGTGTGGTCAAACCACTGATGGCCATGATCACTGTCATTCTTCAAGCCTTTGGGAAATACAAAGATGGAGATTTCAAGTATGTGAATGAGGATCTCCACAAGTGATATGTTGAATTACTGCAGTTTAGCAGCCTTATCTGGTTCCTTTTGGTGTGGTTCTCTTCCAGTGTGGCTAGTGGCTACTTGTACGTGACCATCATCTACAACATCTCAGTCAGCCTGTCGCTCTACGCCCTTTTCTTGTTCTACTTTGCCACAAGAGAGCTCCTTGTCCCCTACAGCCCTGTGCTCAAGTTCTTCATGGTCAAGTCTGTCATCTTCTTGTCGTTCTGGCAGGGTAAGGAGACCACGCTGGTATACGTAGTTCCCGTTGCCGTCCTTCAATCTTTAATTGGTTGTTTTTGTCTTCAATTCAGGAATGCTGTTGGCCATCCTGGAGAAGTGTGGCGCCATTCCGCAGATAAACTCTGCAGACATTTCAGTGGGCGAGGGAACCGTTGCTGCTGGTTACCAGAACTTCATCATCTGCATCGAGATGTTCTTTGCTGCTGTCGCTCTACGCCACGCCTTCACCTACAAGGTCTACATGGACAAAAGATTGGATTCATATGGTTAGTGCTGTGTGCATGTAAAGGTTCATCATTCCTCTTACTGTGACTTTAATTTCCTCCTTTCCTCTGTCCTTAACTTTCCTGAATTCAATATTCCACTTTTGTCTTTTCTCTTTCTTGCTGTGCTGCATTGAAAGGCTCTTTTCCAATCTATGGACAGTATGGTAGGTCCAGTCTTAGCTTTGTTTTGTGTATGTGTATGCTCACCCCCATCCAAGTGCTTTTTGTTTGGCGGTTAAAGGTCCCCTATTCTGTAAACATGACCTTAGATGATAATGTTAACAGTAATATAAATATATGCAGTAATAGTAATAAATTACATTTATCAAATACTTGCTTAAAATATTGGTTTATGGGCTGTCAAATGCTTAAAATGTTGATTCAGATTAATCACCATTAATCCCCATTTGCAAGTATGTCTGGAATTTTTACTGTACTTTAAAAGATAAATGACAGGGAAGATACCACACACGACTGAAAATCTGGATGCCTGTACAGTAATTCCTTGCCGCCTCAAGCTTCAATTTTTGTGGCTTTGTTCTATCACGGTTTAAAAAAATATATTAATCAATCAAGCTGTTTTGTGGTTAAGTACGGTCTATTTTTTGTCCAAAAATATGCATATTTAAGCAAATGTTACGTTTTTATGCCTAAATTAAGCATTTTCAAGCCTAAATATGACTGACTGGCCTAAAATACAAATATAAGGGATTCAGAAGTTGCATTCAAAGACGCTGTGATGTTATGTAGCATTTTACACTAGTCACTAGGGGTCATGAATGTGACTGTAATTTTTGGTGAGACACACAAGCACCATCTTTTATTGCAGGTTTGAATTACCCCACAACAGGCACAATAATCCCTAAAACTCTGAACCCCCGACATCACGTCCTGTCTGCCCCCCCTAGAACCGGAACACATTTACAGCTACACATTTATTTTATTGTCTATTATGTCTGCTATATGATACGGGCAATACAAGTGTAAAGGTGACTATGGGGATGTTATTTCATGTCTGGAGGGCTCTAATAATTGTTAAAACCCATATTTAGACGGTTGTAGGTTTTCTATGGTTTAACTATGAAAATATTTCATTTATAAATAAGGAACCTTACTTTGCAGAAATGGATTTATCATGTATCACAGTACAGAACAGTATTTGCCTGTAGTCTCTTTAATAGTAGCGGGACATTTCAAAATACCTGTATTCTTACGCTTTTATAAATTATTACTGATTCAGGGTGAAGGGCATGTGTTTTCTGCAGGAAAAACCGGCTTATTTTTGGAGAAAAAATAAAAAAATTTAACCAAAAATATGCAAATTTACAGGCCATGGAGGCTGAATCGGCAACCAGAATAGCCGGAGTTTTTTTTAACCGAACCAAACGTGACATGCATGAACACAGCGTCCATGCTGCTCGGTGTCAGGTACATTAAAATTGTCCCTCCTCACTTTGCATCCAGGCCGCTGTGCACCAATGAAAAGCATCTCCAGCAGCCTGAAGGAGACCATGAATCCAGGCGACATGGTACAGGACGCCATCCATAACTTCTCTCCGGCTTACCAGCAGTACACCCAGCAGTCCACCCTGGAGAGAGGTGGGGGGCCAGCTCTCTCCCGCAGCCACAGTAACCTCAGTACCAGGGGTGACAACGAGAAGACTCTGCTGCTCAGCTCTGACGATGAGTTCTGAAACGTGAACACATCCCCGGAGCTTCTCTTAACTCCTGTAGCCCTCTTTTGATCAGCCATGGCAGACAAATCAGACGCTAACGTTGTTTAGCTACGATTCTTATCTGACTTGCATGATGGTGAGAGCAAGAAGAGGATTGGGAAGTTTCAAATGTACAGCAGTTCCCAAAAGCGAGTACGTTTTTATTACAGTATATCATCTCAAGGGGTAATACTACAAACATGAAACATACTTTAGAGTAGTCAGTGTAGAACTTGTATAGCAGTATGGATTTCCTATCTGTTATTGTCTAAATAGCTGGCAACACAATTGAGTACCAAGATATACACATCTGGGGCTGCATGAGTGCTCCAGGCACTGAGGGGTTGCGCTTCATTGAGGGCGTACTCACTTGTGTTACCAGCAGTTAGGGGTGTCTCGATCTCACATTACAAAATAAGTAAAAGTGTATGTGATCCGTGCTGATATTGGATCAGTATCAGCCGATATACTGGTATTGTATGTATCGGGACACCCCTACCAGCTGTTACAGTAAAACTATACCGTCATACAACCTGTACACTGACTACTACTAGAATATCCTAGTTTTGGTGCTTTAGTTTTGTACCTTGAGAAGATGCCGCTGAATTGTGAGGGGTGTACTCACATTTGTGAGGTAGTGCAGTTCAGGAAAGAGCTGAGATGTTTATATAATACGCTCACTAGGCGGTAAAGTTGTGACTCGTATTAACGTCATAGAGGCTATCCGTAGTCACATATTGTGTCAGATTTGCTATATAGCTTTGCGATGCTGCACTTTAAACCCCCGAGATAAAGCTAGATGACTGATAAGTATACAGTGTACTGGAGCTCGAGTGCCATCCTCTTCTGACTATTGGTGGCTTTTCTTCATCTTTTATTCCTTGATTCTTGATTTGAACTTGGTGCCAAAACCTTGCCAAATAGTTCCGAGCAGAACCCAAGTGAGTCATGGCTTTATTTTAGTACAAAATGTATGAGAATTTTTGTTGACTCTTTGACTTAGTTGGGAGCACGTGTTGTTCCAGAAATATTGAGGGTGTGTTTTGTAGTTGCTTTAAATGCAATATCCAGAGTTATGATTGCGTGACTCAAGCTGGTGGCCTGCTAATGTCTCCGAACCACCAAGGGAACTGATTTGGGAGAGATTTTAATGTACCAGTAAGACTAACAGAAGGACAACGCCCACACAGCTTACTGAAGCTGCACCGCTGCCCAGCTGTGGTGCGCTCTGTACTGTAATCCCACAATTAAGGGCATTGGATGCAACCCAGATCAAGCCAGCCTAGGCCGCTGCTTGCTAAGATAGCGCCGCTATAGTTGCAAAAAGTCAGGAGGTGGGTTCAGACAGGCACAGTAGGTAATGCATAGACATGCCAGAGCGTAAAGATGACAGAAGAAACCCATTCTTTTCTTAACAAGGGGATGTTCAATTTGTGTTTTAGCAGCAGTCGGTGTAGATGTTGCTTGTGGTTGTAATCTTATGTGTTTGCTGGCGGAAACGCTGCAGTGTAAGCACTCAACGTTGCCTCTAAATGAGCGCTACGTGCTGTGCAGAATGCACGCTGTTAGGTAAATTGTAAAGCCCAGTAGAATGCAGACCAAGAGAACAAATATGAAACCATAACTTGCATACAAATTTAGAACTAATCTGGAGTCCACGGGTGTAAATGTTTATTCCGATTTTGACCGCAAATCCAAAAACATTTTCTAACCACCTCCTGCCCATAATAATAATATACATCATTGTCATTCATTCTTTCATACCATCTTAAAATACATAAGTGGAATTCAGGTAGAACGGGATATAAAAAATCAGGACACATTCTAGAAGGGAAATATTGTTGTAAATACAGTTTGCACTGAAAAACACTCAAGATGACGACCTAAAACGGCATCGCTGCGTATCCTGCTTGGTTTTAATATTTTCATTTTTATATATCCCTGCTGTTGTATACATTTTTTTGCATATTGCTCATGTTATACAATACGTTGACGCAGTTGGATTTTGTTAGTGTTGAAAATGAAATAAAAATCGACGGACAAAAGGAGCAGTGTGCTTTTCATGTATTGGACACATCACAGCTCCGTCAACGGTACACTGTCAAGACATTGTGGAAAACATGTCAAATTATATTCAACTACTGCAATTTGAGAGGATAGCTTGAGAACTCAGGTTACAAACACTACTGTTATTTGTGTCGGCCCCTTGCTCACAAACATATACAGTATTATAATACAATTGGAAAAAGTTCTAGTGACATTGTCAGTGTCTTTAGCGATTATACATCACCCCTCAGGATTGTGTTTTCACAATCGTTTTCTGGGCATTTTTGACGACTAACATGAAAGACACTTTAAAACTCTTGTAAATGATATTTTATTGTTTAATTGTTTTTTTATTTTGCCTTCATATGCTGTGCCATATGACAGTGGTTGTTTACACCTAGCAGGTGGTGCTGCGATGCCAATTATGATCACCTGCACCTTTTATAATCGACTCCAAAATCTGCTGTGTACTCTGGAGCACCAAACATGCATGCAGATTATTCTATTTATGGCATACACTAAAACTTAATTAAAAAAAAATACTATTACATTACTATATTGTAGTTTAGTTTAAGGTTTCAATCCTAAGTGCTAGTTTGGCGAAAAAGTATTTAAAAGTTTTTGTATTTAGAGATAATATAGACAGCTAACATCCTTAGAGGTGTCAATCTTATCCGGAGGCGGTGCCAATTGGCTCCCAACCAACCAAAGTGGCTTCCGCTCCCAGCCCTCTAGCTAAGCTAATAACAGAGCTAGCTATACTGATTGATGCCACGTAAACAGGATTTGTATCACGTATGTAAACGTACACGGACAAATATTAAATACTTGACAGTTTGAGATCTGTCAATAAAGTTTAAAAGCGTATTTGTCAAAATATTGACAGCTAATCATTTTGAAGCCACTTAAAACAGCAACACTATTTTTCAATAGCAGAGGTGTCAATCTTATACGAAGGCGGGGCCAATCGGCGCCCAACCAACCAAAGTGGCTTCCGCTCCCAGCCCTCTAGCTAAGCTAATAACAGAGCTAGCTCTACTGATTGATGCCAGGTAAACGGGGTAATACATTTGTACGACTTATATAAACATGCACACATATATATTAGATACATGACAGTTTGAGGCTTCGCGAATAATTTGCAACGAAGTTTACACAACTAGCCTTGCACATTTTAACCGAACTATTAAGGCGCGTCGAATAACAGCATCTATTATTCAACTAGTCAGTGTAGCTTTCTGAAGGCCCGAAACAGAAAGCGAAAGTAAAATTAAACATCCGCGGGAACGTCTTCATCCCTCATAGAAAGCGGCAGTCTTCAAAATGAGAGGCTCTTATGGAGACCGAGACCGAGACCGAGACCGCGGCCGCGACAGGGGGTAAGAAAACAACACATGTTAGCCTGGATGCTAACTGCAGCTCATTGGTCTAAAGTGGTGGCTATGTTAGCTTAAGTTTTAGCATTAAATTAGTAAGTATTCTCATGATGTTATAGAAGCCCTCGGTTCGGATCCAGCAGAGGCGGCCCACCACCGGTTAAAAGATTCGGAAATCCTGGGGACCGTTTGCGAAAGAAGAGGTGGGATCTGAATGAACTTCCCAAATTTGAGAAGAACTTTTATACTGAGCACCCGGAAGTGCAGCAAATGAGTCAGGTATGCACTAATGCATTATGCATTACTGCATATGCATGCATTAATGTATGCATTGATTGATATGCGCCTATTAAACCAGAGCGTCACTTTTATGTATTGCTCACAATCACTTTTTCCCAGTACGACATTGAGGACTACAGAAGGAGGAGAGAAATAACAGTCCGAGGTTCAGGCTGCCCGAAGCCCATCGTCAGCTTCCACCAGGCACAGTTTCCTCGTAAGAACCTGCCAAGAAACACACAACCGGTTTTGTTGCGTCTCGTTCAGTCGTCTTTTCCATTTAGAGTACGCGATGGATGTGCTGATGCAGCAAAATTTCAAGGAGCCGACAGCTATTCAGGCCCAAGGATTCCCACTAGCCCTCAGTGGGAGAGACATGGTGGGCATCGCTCAGACCGGCTCAGGAAAGACTCTGTCGGTGAGGCGTAGCCTTTGTTTCTGTTACATTTCAAACTTTCATGGAAAAGGTAGTGTAATCATACTGCAGGTGTGCAGGTTATGAAACTGCCAGTTTTGTGAATGTGAACCCAGAAATGTATGAAGTGAAATTGACTTTTTTTTGTTTTGTTATCTTTGCACAGTATCTCCTGCCTGCCATTGTGCACATTAATCATCAGCCCTACTTGGAGCGTGGAGATGGACCCATTGTATGTATAAAAAAACAGAATACAGTCTTCCCTCTCCACATTGAGGCTCGAACTTGTGGCGTCGCTCTATTATGGTGTTGCAAAAATATATGAATAAATAAATCACACTGTTTTGTGGTTGAATACGGCCTATTACAGCTAAATAATATGCGTATTTAGGCAACATTTGCATATTTTTTGCCTAAAGTAAGATTTTTCAAGAATAAAGACGGCTGAATCAAATCAAATCAAATACAGAGCTAAGGCATTTAGACGTTGCGTTCGATGACAAGATGCAATGTAGTAATCTACACTGGTCATGAGGTGTAACATTCAGTGAGACACCAGACTTGATAGCCAGACCAGCAGGGTTTTATTTATGAGCTCATAACAAGCACAATAATTAACATGGTCATAATCATAATAATAACAAGGGCCACTGTTGTTACTAAAGTGCACATCTGAGCTTCCGCAAGTCTGGAACACATTACAACAGCCACGATCACAGATCTTATATATATCTTAAATGCTTATTTTCTCTTATTATGTTTGCTATATTTGGGCATAGGAGTGTAAAGGTGACTATAGGGGGGTCATTTAGGCATGTAATGATCTGAAAATGTCATCACAATTACCATTATTATCACGGTATTGTTGAATATGCTAAAAAAAAGTATAAAAAAATGCTGATACACACAGTGAAGTTTATTAACCAAGTTTTATTTAAAAAGAAAAACAAAACACACATACACAATCTTCTATATACTTTCCTTGGCAGATGACGATGTAGCTGTGGCAGCTGTAACTTGGAGTTGCCTGACGCATGCCCACTTGCAAATATATCAATACTAGTATTATTAGTATATGGTCGATGCTCGATGCAACAATGAAGTAGCAGAAGAGCCACAGAAAAATAACACATGTTGCTCTGCTCCGGTGTATGAAACATACATGTCGTATGCACACACTTGCTGAAAACTTGTGGATGGCGGTCACGGAGATGGCTCATCATATTGGAAGTGTTAGCCTTGGAGACTTTTGTAATCGTGGAGACTTTTTTCTTGCATTTTGTAGGTTGATCGCCTTCAGTTGTTGTCCCGTCACGATCTTTTGCTAATCCAAAATATGTAAAGACTCTTCTCAAATATGTAAAGATTATTATTATTTTTATTTTTATTTTACACACGTTTCAATCTGCGCGTCCTCTTCTGCTGCTGCTTCTGCCCTAGGAAATGCAGTTATTATTCATGGCTTTCCAATAATTTTAATTTTAATTGATAGTACTACCACAGTTAATCATGAATCCACAGTGTTATTTTGGGTATAGAGAGCTCTAATACGGTTTAAAAAGCGTATCTAGAAGGCTGTAAACAGGTTTTCTATGCTGTAAATATGAAAGTATTTCATTTATAAGTAAGAAATCCTATTTTGTAGAAATTGGGCTATGGACCCATTGAACCGCGATAAACGAGGGATTACTGTAGACTGATTTTTTTTTTTTTTTACAGTTGTAATGTGTGTAACTCTTAATAGCATTTTTGTGTACTCTGTTAGTGCTTGGTCCTCGCGCCCACACGAGAACTGGCACAGCAGGTCCAGCAGGTGGCTTATGACTATGGCAAATCATCTCGCATTAAAAGCACTTGTGTGTATGGGGGTGCTCCCAAAGGACCCCAGATCCGAGATCTGGAGAGAGGTGTGCATCACTGCCCATTGAACGTGTTGTACATTGTTTTAGTTGAAAGGATTGTACATGGATGACGAGGGAATTGAAAAGGAAAGCTGCTATTCCCTTCTAAGGTGTTGAAATCTGCATCGCCACACCGGGCCGTCTGATTGACTTCCTTGAGGCGGGCAAGACCAACCTGCAGCGCTGCACATATCTAGTCCTGGATGAAGCTGACCGCATGCTGGACATGGGATTTGAACCCCAGATCCGCAAAATTGTGGACCAGATCAGGGTAAGGTCTTGGATGTAGCCAGGCGCCCGATGTATTTACAAATTTAAGAGGTTATTGTTTTTTAACATGTAATTGTGCATATCAAGCCAGACAGACAGACGCTGATGTGGAGCGCCACATGGCCCAAAGAGGTGCGTCAGCTGGCAGAGGACTTCCTCAAGGACTATGTGCAGATCAACGTTGGAGCCCTCGAGCTCAGTGCCAACCACAACATCCTTCAGATAGTTGACGTGTGCATGGATAGTGAAAAGGACAACAAGTAAGATACTGCACACGTAGCAGAAGACTGTTTGCGTGCACTTGCTTGCCATCCTCTGATTTCACCTCCAGGTTGATCCAGCTGATGGAGGAGATCATGGCTGAAAAGGAGAACAAGACCATCATCTTTGTGGAGACCAAGAAGCGATGTGATGACCTCACACGTCGGATGAGACGTGACGGGTGAGCCCAGGAAGACGCTGCCATTACACTAATGACCCGGGAAGCATCCACTGACTTTTTTCGCGGCTTTGACTTGTAGATGGCCAGCGATGTGCATTCATGGAGACAAAAACCAACCGGAGAGAGATTGGGTTTTGACAGGTACAAAAAATGGATTTTATGTACTCGCCAGCCACAACATTCAATCAAATGAGCTGTAAAACAAGAACGGAATGAAATATACACTGCTCTTCCAACGCCTCTCAATATGCAGTGTGCAGTACTACACTGCAAAATACAAGCACAATAGTAAACATATTCAAATGCACGGCCGTAGACTACCACAATGTACCCCCAGTGGACATCTTCTAGCTTTACACAATGCGGTTGGTCCTTGAGTTACAAACGGCAGTAATCCCTCATTTATCATGGTTAATTAGTACAAGTGAATAAGTGAATTTCTGCAAAGAAGGATTCCTTATTTATAAATACAATATTTAGATTGTTTTAGAAAACCTGTTTCATATATTATCCTAAAAAAAGCATAACTTATCGACCTTCTAAATGCGTTTTTTTAACATTAGAGCCCACTAGCCATGAAATTACAACCTTATAGTCCCCTTTACACTCGTATTACCCAATATAATAGACATAATACGAGTAAATAAGCCATTTAAGACATAAATAAGACTCGTGGTTGTGTGTGTTGCTGTAAATGTGTCCCGGGAGGGGGGGAACAGGAGGTGACATTGGTGGCTCAGAGTTAGGTTTTTACCTTGGCGTGGGTTACGGCTGCAGCAGTAGCCCGTTGTTAGGGATTATTTTGCCTGTCGCGAGATAATTCAAACCTTCAGTAAAAGCCTGTTGTTTTCGATCTAGTCTGGTGCTTGTGTGTCTCGAACATCGCAGTCAAATGACTTAAACTTAGTGGCCAGTGTATAGTATTAGATATTACAATGTTTTTGAATGCGTCTTCTAAACGCCTTACATTTGCATTTGAGTTCATTTAGTCATATTTATGCTTGAAAATGGACCATTTAGTGCAAAAAATACGTAACATTTGCTGAAATATGGACATTTTGGGATAATAATAGGCCGTATTCAACTGTGAAATGGTACGATCGATTCATATATTTTTGAAAAACCCTGACAGAGTACAGCCGCCAAATTTGAAGTGGTGAGGGATTACTACTTCACGAGCGAGTCTCATGTTTACAAAGCAAAATTACGTTTTTAATCCATTTAGAAGAGCACAAGTAGACAATTCTCTCAAATCTTTTCCAACACAGAAAATATGAACATTTGCCAAACAAAACAATGGGCAGCTTTAAATCCGGGGGGGTCCAGTTAACGCTGCGCCTCTTGACTGCGTCAGTCAATATTAAGCAGTCAGAATGTTCTTGTATTGGATCTCATGAGATTGTGATGGTGTGCCTAATGTTGTGGCTAACTAGTGCATGCGTTCTAACTAAACTAACCCCTGATGTTTATTTCCTACTGCTTTTTTTCGGTGCTTTAGAGTTCCGCAGTGGCAAAGCTCCCATCCTTATCGCCACTGATGTGGCGTCCCGTGGTTTGGGTAGGTGCTCCGATGCCACCCGCATGACACGCAAAACATTTTCAGAACTTTTGATAGCGCTGAACCATTGCTCCTTTTGTGTGAAAGGTGTTAGAAGTTAGTGACTGTCACACGAAGAGCTCCTCTTTCACAAACATGCGATGCTTTGCTTCTCAGATCATTGTGTATCTAAAAAGCAAATCATGTTTATAGTGAAGTTAATGAAGCGCTTGGAAGATGCATTTAAGGTCAGGCTAGTGATGCAGATCAACCTTTAACCTAATTCTGTGTCCATTTGTTTTCTTTTCATTTTCTTTTGTTTGTTTCAAAGTCTCTTCTGCCAACTAGAAGTACACAGGCCCTCGGGAGCCTGCAGCCGGACCTAGGCATGACAAATCGAAAGCCGACTTTGGGGAGAGAGACGGCCTGATTAATCAGTCCCACACAGCCATCTCCGCTGCAAAGCTAGAGCAGAGCCCACACTGCCCACAAAGCCCGCTCCCCGTTGCCAGGACACCGACTGCCTGGTTGATGGGGGACGCAAAGGAGGGCAAACGCAGGGGGGCTGCCGGGCTTCCAAATTTGATCCGAATGTCGGGCTGTCAGGGTGAGCTCTCCATCATCGCGGTGACGCACTACATCATCACCCAAGCATGTCTATACCAGAACAGTAGGATCTCAATTGGCGTTAGAGACACTGTGGTGCGTCGCAAGAAGAGCGACACATCCACCTGGAGCTAAAGGGGGGGATTGTGGCCAAAGCCCCGCCCGTGGACGGCTGTGCTGCAGCCCGCCCTCTGACATGGCCCTCCAGATTCAGCCCCAGACACCCCCTCCAACCCCAGCATCACTGGCTGTGGCGGCTGGCCTCTCCCTCTGCGGACGTCATGTCTGGTCCTGGCTGGCAGGAGTCCTGGCCTGGAGGAGTCACCACTCTGTACATGTTTTTTCTCTCCCCCATCCCCTCCCCCAAACCCCCACCCTCACTTGTCTTTACTTCCTCTTGCACACATCATCACTTTTCCCTCATCTTAACTACACTTTGTCTCTATCTTATATCCAACTCTTCAACCTGTCAATGTCTTTATGTCCCTTTTGCTTTCCAAAACCGTCTCCTAACAGCTATCTTTAGTCCCACCCCCTTCATTGTGGCCCTACAGACTTCTAAAACCATTCTCCTTCACATCCATCAAACCAGACCACTGCCAACAAGTCCCGCTTGTCAACAAGTCACCTGCACCTGCAGGACTCCGTCCACAAGGCTTCCCCTTAGCGTCTGTTTCTTGTTACTTGGGCTCTATGATTGCACACTCGGGACAGGAATTTGGGACACGCCACGCCGATCAAAGATCCCCCAAAGCCTTACAAATCAACATCTCCCACCGCCCCACATCTCAGCTATCACTCTGACATCCGGCAGTGCAGCCCTAAACAATGTATCGACGTGTACGGGGGGAGCAAGCTGCGCTCAAGATGATCATGATTTAGGTGTGCATCCTCACTCGTCATTGGAGTGGGAGTGCCGTGGCCTGCAGTAGGAGGTGGGACTGCTTTTGTCCTCCTACGCATGCAGATCTCCCGTGAGTGGCGAAGGGGACAGAGGGGTAACTTTATAGGCCATCACTAGATCTCTGAAAAAGGGTAAGTACTGTGACCCCTCTTCCCCTTTTTCTCCTCCTCCAGCCTTCATCACGATGCTCCCTCCAATCAGTCTTCTGAGCCCCTTGCCGACTGTAATGAGAAACAGACCTCAAATCTGCACCCCCCTACAATTATTTATTCCTGGAAACGTTGTCGGTAATCAGTATAGACGAAAATAGCCCGTTAAATCAATTTCACTCTCACCAAGGCAAGTATGTTGCTCGTTAGTGAGCAGGAATTTACCAGCAAGACCAAATCAGTTGCAATTTCTCCCTCATGACTTCACAAATGAAGCATCAAAATTTACATACAGAATCTCACAAAAGTGGGCACACCCCTGGCTTTTAAACAAGCATTATATTGTCTACTGCTAATTAATTTTTAATGCAATTAATCAATAACTATTTTGGTAAGCCTTCTGTTCTGGCTCTTCCCCGAGGCCTCCTACTGATCGGACATGCCCTGGACACCTCACCAGGGAGGCGCCCGGGAGGCATCCTGACCAGAGTCGCCTCAATAAGCTCCGTTCAGTGCGAAGGAGCAGAGGTTCTACTCCAGGTTTCTCCCTGATGACCGTGCTCCTCACGTTATGTCTTAAGGGAGAGCCCAGCCACCCTATGGAGAAAACTAATTTCGGCCATTTGTACCCGCAATCTTGTCACTACCCAAAAGTAGTAGGAACGTAGATTGACCGGTAACGTCGGCAGAGTCCGCATCACTGCAGACGTCGCACCAATCCGCCTGTCGATCCAGCGTTCCATCCTTTGGAAAACAGGGCTTGACATTTGATCTTTTCTGATACGTTGCGGATCAAACCAACTATTGTTTGTCTTTACTCGATTAGTCAACAGAGAAAATAATCGCTAGTTACAGCCCTAACATCATCTCAAGGGACGATACTATAGAAATGGAACCAGTAAAGCAGTATACACTTACTGTCCTCTGGAAATAAGTCGAAACACAGACACAATCTAAATATACTGTAATCCGGGAGACCTCACAGTGAACCTCGTCCAAATCCTTTGTGTGAATATTTACTGTGAGTACCACTGCCTTAATCCTCTTGGCCATGAAATTCACCAGACATGCACAAGTTCTTTCACTCCTCCATGATGACCGGTGGAGCTGGTGGATGGTAAGACACCTTGTCCTGCTGAGGTACTTCACTGGGTTCAGGTGTAAAGACATCAGTAGTCCATCACCTAAACCCTGTTGGAAAATTACCATAGGATCACGCTCTGGTTCAGAATATAACAGTTGGAATTCATGTTTCCCTCAGTGGACCACAGCCATGGCAGCACTCATGCAGCCCTAGACCTTGACCGTTATTATAGATACCGTTATTTTGGTACTCGTTTATATGCCAGCTACTTAGACAATAATGGCTGTGTTTTTAGTCATTTTCAGTGGGTGGAAACTCTACAGTCAAGTATTGGAACAGTGAGGTTCACTCCTTTGATTTTTGCTGTAGACTGAAAACATTTATTTTTGACATCAAAAGATGATTATGAGACAACATTTCATCTTTTATTTACATCTGGATCGGATAGACGATAGCACTAAATGTCTATGCTTTGTTTCAGATTGGGTAGGGCAGGTGTAGACTGCATTTAGAGGTGAAAAAAACATGAAAACGAGAGAGCTGCCCAGGGATGGAAAAACAAGAAAATTGAAAATCAGTCCGACCCACTGCACAAACAGTCCTGAATCAGAAAGAAGCCACTGGTGTGCAGGTAGCCCAGGAAAAACATCAGCAAATGGTGACAGAAACATTGTGAGAGTTGTAAAAAAAATAAAATAGAGCAACTGCTGGTGACATCAGCAACAACCTGCTGGGGACAGTAGAGAGGCTATCACTGTGTACTGTTCATAGAAGAAACAAAAGTACAATGGCTACACCAGAAGATGCTGACCACTTATTGGCAAGACAAATAGGAAGGCCAAGGTGGAATTTGCCAAAAGGCCTAGAGACGAAATCAAAAGGAACTGTTCCCATACTTCTCTAGGGTACTGTTTACTGCTCTACTAGCTGTACGGTGACTACTCGTAAGTATATCCACGTTTCATTGTAAAGAACCGAGCCTTGAGAAGGTATACTGTAATAAAAATGGTTGGTGAAATGTGAGGGGCATACTTTTGTGAGATGCTGTAATGTGGCGTCTACAGTACGCTTTTTTGCAATTTTATGCCGATCCAGATGATACCAGGGCGATTCTGGTGAAATTCTTGAAATGCTATATTATTAAAAGTCTTTTCCATAGCAGTCACGGTAAGTGTAGTCATATTCTATAAGAAAAGTACCAGTACAAAACGTTTGGCAGGTAAGTGATGGTTTCCGATTGTCTTTGCCAAAAGCACAACACCTTTAATTTTCAATGCGTTCATTACTTTGTTCTGACAATTCCTTTTGTTTTTCGCCCTTCTCCAATTTCTCCCATCACACCGACTCCCCCTGCCCCCTAATTCAACCCATTTGTACCGCTCCAATGTCCAAAAGACGTGGAGGATGTAAAGTTTGTCATCAACTATGACTATCCCAACTCCTCGGAGGATTACATCCATCGGATTGGCCGCACGGCAAGGAGCACCAACAAAGGCACGGCGTACACTTTCTTCACCCCGGGAAACCTCCGCCAGGCCCGTGAGCTGATCCGGGTTCTGGAGGAGGCCAGACAGGCCATCAATCCCAAGCTGCTGCAGCTGGTTGACACTGGACGTGGAGGAGGAGGCGGTGAGGGACATTATGCGGTGTACCATCACGTTTGGTAAGATGTTATGATGCCGTAACCAAATTTGGGCCTCGTTTTAGGTGGCCGTCCACGATTCCGAGGAGGCTCCACCTCCAACAATCCCAACTTGATGTACCAAGATGAGTGTGACAAGCGGATGCGCTCAGTCGGGGGTGGCGGCGGCGGCACCAAGGACAACCGTGGCGGCAGCACCTATGGCCGCAACACTCGAGGCGCGAGCGGCCGAGACGGGAACCGCCTCACCTCGTCCTCATCCTCTTCCTCCTCTTGCAGGGATAAAGGACGCAGCTACACCTCCAGCTCCTACCAGAATAGTAGAAACGGCAGCTACAGCGGCCCCAGGGGTGGCTCGGCACCAGTAGGAGGTGGAGAAGGGCCCGTACCTTCTCCCTCTTCGGGCCCTCAGCCTCTAATGGCCCAGCAGTTCAACCCCACCCAGCCCATGATGGGCCTGATCGCTCACTCTGCGTTCCAGTTTGCTGCACCACCACCTCCTCTGGGAAGAAAGTAAATTGCACCCCATCATTCCTCTCCGCTTAGCTGCCACTTTTCTTGATAACACAATTTCCACTTTTTAAAACTTTTCTGCATTTGATGTTTTTGTGGCAAGTAAATGGTAAAATGCGAGTGTATTTGTACTGCATACTGTAGTATTCTTATGTTAGAAAGCGTACATCGTGTGTTTCTCAGACTTTGCACCCAAGGTAGGTGGAAATGTGCTCGCTGAGAATCCGTCACGGAGTTTGATTCGAAAATGAATGCAAGCATAGGAAAGGGCATGTAGGCCGTGCAGCACAAACTGTATGTACTGTAAGTACGTTAAGTCCCATTAAGTGTTGCATTTGTATGAACTCGCAAGGCCTTAAGTTCTTTGATAAGATAATGTTTACTAAACTCCAAAGAGCAACGACTTGTTAGTATGCTCACACCTTTTCTGCAGTGAAGTTGTACTGTCCCCGTATTCATTTCCACACTTAATAAAAGATCTTTGCTGTGTCACCATGGACGCAATTTTATTTCAGAGGTGGCAAATATTGTAAATGAAACCTCTGAAATTAAAATTCGTCTCGCTGGCGTGGTCCTAGTGCATGTCGCAAATAATACCGGGGGCCCAAACTGAAACATCACTCCTCCAAATAACGTCTGCGTGAGACACAATGTGTTAAAATCATCATCTACCGGTTCGTATCATTTCATCATAGTACCTTAAGCCATTTGAGGTACAAATATAATTTAAACTCAAGAAAAATCTGTAGTAATTTTACAAAAAAAGTCAAAATACTCAGAGAAAATGTAGTCAAATAATATTATGTAGAAAAAAAATAATGTCTTTTTAAGAGCATATGTTTGATGTATTCATAAAAAATATTATTTTGTATTACATTGTGGGGGAAAGTTCTAATGTTAGAAGAATGAGGTCAAATTAGTATGGGAATAAAGTCAAATTACTAGAAAATTCAAGAAAAAGTTGAAATAGTTGGAGATGTAAAAAATATCAGCATAAATGGAAACAGATGTAATTTTACAAAGATAAAGTCAAAATATTAAAAGAAAAAATATGACTACAAATAATGTAATTTGAGTGGCATAGAGTTGGAAAATTAAGAAAAAAATAATTTTAAAAAGTAGTGCTATTACAAGAAATGTACAAAACAAAATTTTGTAAAATTAGTTGTGGGGGAAAATTACACAGTTATGGGGGAAAAGGCCTAAGTATTATGTGAATAAAAGTCATAACAATACAAAATTGATTTAAAACAATAGTTGAAATGTTTGGACAACAAAAAAATGAAAAAAGAATGATATAACTACTTTTAATACGCTTTTTCCCCTATATCACAAAAATGAGATGCATCTTTCTATAACATATTTATAACTTTTTGGTATTACAGTACATTACAAAATATCAAAGTGGCTCTTGCAGCCTTTTATTTTTCAATATGTGAGAAATGCAAATAGCACCAAATGAAAAGTAACACATTTCTATTTGTCAAGAAACTAAACCATAAAAACTAAGTAAATAACGATACTCCCTACGGTTTGTTTGAGTATTACATGTTTGGATTAAATGAGCAAACATCACATGCCGATGGTAAAATAAACCATACCAAACTAGCGATCAGGCCGCACGGTGGCTGGGTGGGTAGCACGTTGGCCTCACAGTCAGGAGGTTCAGGTTTCTCCGAATCTCCGTACGAATCTCCGTCGGGCATCTCTGTGTGGAGTTTGCATGTTCTCCCCGTGCGTGTTTGGGTTTTCTCCGGGTACTCCGGTTTCCTCCCACATTCCAAAAACATGCATGTTTGATTAATTGGCGACTCTAAATTGTCCATCAGAGTGTGAATCTGAGTGTGAATGTTTGTTTGTCTGCCCTGCCATTGACTGGCAACCAATCCAGGGTGTAACACACCTCCTGCTCGAAGTCAGCTGGGATAGGCTCCAGCAAACACTAATGAGGTTAAGTGGTATAGAAAATGAATGAAACTAGCAATCACAGTCCTTGCATCTCACGTTTCTATCCCACGGGTCGCATTTGAACGGTGTAGCTCCTGTCGTTGTCAGATTTCCTCTGCACTGATCAATAACTATCAATAATAAACAACAAACCCTAACTTGCTTTGGCAAACTGTAGAAGTCATCCAGGCCAGTTCTCTCAGAGGGCCTCATTGCTGTCAGTCTCCTACTGACTCCCAGGATGCATTGCACTAAACAAAGCAAAACTTGTTTCAGCTCAGTTCTGTATCAGCCATTTTTATTAACTATTAACTTCCCTTTAGCGATGACGATGGACTCCAGCTGATAGTTCCTCTTTGTCGGAAATGAGGAAAAATGAGTATGACATTATCACGCCCATGATGTGTATGCAAACTTCTGACCACAACTGTCGCTTTGCTAAGACACTTTCACACACTTCCAAAATGTTCTGTTCTTTGATAAACACACAAAGGTCATCCAGGAATGTTCCACACTGATAAATGGACATATTTGTGTCTGATAAGACATTCCAGTGTTACTCAACAATAAGGCTTTGATGCATGTGAAATGGGCTGACGTGTTCAGCAAAAGTCCTATTTTGCCAGAAACTGAAGCCATGTTCGCTTTTGTGTGTACACTGTGTGACGTCGGCTGTGTAGTTAACAAACTCCTGCCAAGCGGACTTTTGGTGATGTAGCAAAAAATGGGGCGCGGTGTTTGCGTCACTGGGTTGTGTATAAAAGCAGACGGGAAGCCGAGGAAGTCAAGACAGTGTGATGAAGATGTGCAAGATCGTCCTCCTGCTTCCAGCTTTGCTGGGTGAGAACTTCTACTGGTGCTTCATCAAACTTTTGTCTGTTTTGAGATCTGCTAAGTGTGTGTTTGTGTGTGTCTAGCTGTGGCGGGTGTGTGTGAAGGTGTGACGTTTGGCCAGCTCTGCCAGGGGAACGCCAACAACGCGCGGCGAACAACAGACAGTTGGGGTGACGGTTACTACGGGGCCAGGAGGTAAGATGGTAGTGCTATACCACTGGGAGCAAACTAAACAGCTTATGTGTGTGGTATCTTTCAGGGGGGACAGGAAGCACGAAGGTCTGGACATCATATGTACAGACGGCTCCGTTGTCTACGCTCCGTTTGACGTCACTCTCAAGGGGAAGGTTGTCGTCTACACCGACCCTGCCAAGGCGGCCATAAACGAAGGCATAACCCTGCAGGCCGAAGGTCAGCTTGCACGCTTGCACCTTATCTCCTCTCCTGAACGCCGACCTTGTTCCTTCTACCCTGCAGGTCTGTGCTTCAAGCTCTTCTACGTGAGCCCGGATAAGACGTCCGGAACAGTGAGGAAGGGCCAGCGTATCGGCAGGATGCTGCCCATGCAGAGCGTCTACCCAGGGATCACCTCACACGTGCACGTACAGATGTGCGACAAGAGCAACCCTACAGTATACTTCTGATACTTTCCACGTTTGCGCCCTTGAGATGTAATTTTGAGGTCAACAATTTGATGTAGTACATCTCAATGTCGTACACACACGTGTCGAGAATAAAGACACTAATGCATCAACTCGTGTAATGTTGTCATTTTTACCACACAGTATTTGCAGTGTTTAGTGCAAGGGATCTGCGAGGAGAGCGGACTCTTCAATGTGGCGGCCTAGGAGACATTTTTTAGAACACTATATTTAGCCTGCTACACTATACGTTATACAAAATAAAAGAAGTAATTTAGTTTAAAATAATTTAGTGTAATGATATCTTCAGTAGGGAGGTAATCACGAGATTCCTTGCTATGCGCATGCGCAGTAGCGCTGG
>QODF01000128.1:429896-493157 GCA_024372805.1 Oostethus manadensis
GTGGAAGCACAACGACGTCTAAACTAACGTGATTTGGTCACTTGACTTGACTCCATCTCGAATAAGCTCTTATTCTTGTGACCCGTGTCATTCGGCTCTCACTTTAAAGTAAGGTACACACAAATAAAGTAGTTACGGAGGAAGTAATGCGTAGTTGTTAGGGTAAGGCAGGTCCTCATTAAGTACTGTACTCGTGTGTACACACTTAACTTTCACGGCGATAGAGTCCCCCAAGTTTCTGGGGCAGGAAACTGTTGGAGACTTCACTGTTGACGGCCTCATCTGTACGGTCAGAAAAAGTATTTAAGTCATTTTTAACAAATGACTACAATTATGATATAGCATTATCAATATCAGCAAATCCAGCTTGAACTAAAACAGCTCTGACAACAGTACGTCAATTCAAGCCACACGGCAGCCTCTCTGGGATGACGTCCGTGCAGCAAAGTGTCCTAACGCCGGTCATTTTACTGGCACAATAAAAACAAATACAACCAGCACAGTTTCAGCACTTTCTTTAAAAAAACCCACGCCGCACGCGCGTGAACCCCTTAAAAGTATCTATTTAAAGATCTGTTTGTCTGTCTGTCGTGATTTTCCCTATTCATGCTAATAGCACACAGTCACTAATTTTTACGGTGAAATGTTTTGGTGCTAAATAACAGCTGTTCAGTTTAGCGTTCACAATTTCAATAAAACATCTGGAATTGACTAGATGATTCTAGAAGATGAGGGTGGACGTCTAAACGACGTCAGTAAGAGCTTTCTACCATTTGCTCGCTTCATCTCGAAGATTCCAGAGTGTTCTGAAAAAGCTTCGTCAATGTTTGAACTTATGATCAGTTCCTGCCGTCACAATAAAAGCACTATAGGTTCGTCTGCGTTGCAACAGCCTCCGTCGACGTGCCGATCCTATTATTTTGACAGTGCTAGCAGGAAGTTGTCTTTGCTATTGATATGACTTGATGGCGAAACGCCTGGAAGTTGCGCGAGCGTCAGCTTGGCGGGTATAAATACGCTGATGGTACAGCAGAAGCCAGAAGAGATCCGATCAGATACTTTATTAAACTCCAAGAGAAATTTAGGAGCATCCTTTCTACTCTGAGGACTTTCAATTGTAAGTTGGCTCTTTTATTCTTCATCATATTTATTTTATCCATCCTATCAGGGAAATAATTTTTCAGGAATTTTAACATGTTGTTAATGTTTGGTTACATGTTGTGCTCTTCACAGACAGACATCGTCACTGGCATTAGCAAGAAAAATGGTGGCAGCAGAAGGCATCGCCGTCGGCATCGACCTGGGAACCACCTACTCCTGCGTGGGCGTTTTCCAGCACGGAAAAGTGGAAATCATCGCAAACGAGCAGGGCAACAGGACCACCCCCAGCTACGTGGCCTTCACGGACACCGAGAGGCTCATCGGCGACGCCGCCAAGAACCAGGTGGCGTTGAACCCCAGCAACACGGTGTTCGACGCCAAGCGACTGATTGGAAGAAGGTTGGACGATCCGGTGGTGCAGCAGGACAGGAAGCACTGGCCCTTCCAGGTGGTGGATGATGGAGGGAAGGCCAAGATGAAGGTCCAGTTCAAGGGGGAGGACAAAACTTTCTACCCAGAGGAGATCTCCTCCATGGTGCTGGCCAAGATGAAGGAGATCGCCGAGGCGTACCTGGGCCAGACCGTGACTAGCGCCGTCGTCACAGTCCCCGCCTACTTTAACGACTCCCAGCGACAAGCCACCAAAGACGCGGGCGTCATCGCGGGACTCAACATTCTGAGGATCATCAATGAGCCCACGGCGGCCGCCATCGCCTACGGTCTGGACAAAGACAAGGCGGAAGAACGCAACGTCCTGATCTTTGACCTGGGCGGCGGCACCTTCGACGTGTCCGTCCTGTCCATCCAGGACGGGATCTTTGAGGTCAAGGCCACCGCAGGAGACACACATCTGGGCGGAGAGGACTTTGACAACCGAATGGTGGACCACTTTGTGGCGGAGTTCAAAAGGAAACACAAGAAGGACATCGGCATCAACAAGAGGGCCTTGAGGAGGCTGCGCACGGCCGCTGAGAAGGCCAAGAGGACGCTGTCCTCCAGCTCTCAGGCCAGCATTGAGATCGACTCACTCTTTGAGGGCACCGACTTCTACACCTCCATCACCAGAGCTCGCTTTGAGGAGCTTTGCTCCGACCTGTTCAGAGGAACTTTAGAACCGGTGGAGAAAGCCCTGAGGGACGCCAAGATGGACAAGGGCCAGATCCACGACGTTGTCTTGGTTGGGGGTTCTACGCGGATCCCCAAAATCCAGAAGCTCCTGCAGGACTTCTTCAATGGCAAGGAGCTGAACAAAAGCATCAACCCCGACGAGGCAGTGGCGTACGGCGCTGCAGTTCAGGCCGCCATCCTCACGGGAGCCACCTCGGCCAACGTCCAGGACCTGCTGCTGCTGGACGTGGCGCCTTTGTCGCTGGGCATCGAGACTGCCGGAGGCGTGATGACGCCGCTGATTAAACGCAACACCACCATCCCCACCAAGCAGACGCAGATCTTCAGCACTTACTCGGACAACCAGCCCGGCGTCCTCATCCAGGTCTACGAGGGCGAGAGAGCCATGACCCGGGACAACAACCTACTGGGAAGGTTTGAACTGAGCGGAATCCCGCCCGCGCCGCGGGGCGTCCCGCAGATCGAGGTCACCTTCGACGTGGACGCCAACGGCATCTTGAACGTGTCGGCGGTGGACAAAAGCACGGGGAAGGAGAACAAAATCACCATCACCAACGACAAGGGCCGCCTGAGCAAAGAGGAGATGGACAAGATGGTGCGGGACGCCGAGAAATACAAAGCCGAGGACGAGCTTCAGCGGGACAGGATCGCCGCCAAGAACTCTCTGGAGTCCTACGCCTTCAACATGATGAATACCGTACGGGACGCCAAGTTGAGCGAGGAAGACAAGAAGAAGCTGACGGACAAATGCGACGAGACCCTCCGCTGGCTGGAGAACAACCAGCTGGCCGAAAAGGACGAGCTCCAGCACAAGCAGAAGGAGCTGGAACGAGCCTGTCAGCCAATCGTCAGCAAGTTATATCAGGGGGCGGGGCCTGCGGGAGGCTGTGGGGAGCGGGCCTCGACCGGCTCCCGGGGTCCCACCATTGAAGAGGTGGACTGAGGTGGCCCCCTTTGTGGCCATGTTGGACTTACTGTGTTACTGTGAGTGTTCTATCCCATTATTATTAACATCAACACTCATAAACCAACATATTTACTAAAAGCTCTAATAGCAACCATATTATTTATGTATCAATAAGCTCGGCTTTTTCCCACTCCTTTTCGAGCCAATTTATTTGCTGATTACATGTGTGTTTCGATTCTCTTATGTATATGTTTTTGTTTGCCCCACCCAGTGTGGGTAAAATGTACAATATTTATTTTTTTGTCTTGAAATAAAGAAGCAATCAATCAATGTCGTGTTTTCTTTCACAAAAGTCACGCTGTTACTTCACGTTTTATTCCACAATGAAAAGCCTCAATGGTGTGTGTGTGTGTGTGTGCTGGTACGTGCGGGGGGTGGGGGGGAGAGTCATGGGATTGCAGAGAACGCAACAAAAACACAATGCTTGGTGAGGACAGGATTCAATGTCTTCCCCCAGGAAGGTGGACAAGAAGACGCTAGTGTGCCACCAGCGGTCGGGGAAGTAAAACGTCCAAAGCCAATCAAATGCTGGGGGCAGAGCTCCAAAAGTAAAGTCAAAAGACTCCTCGCCAGGAGGGTTGGAGAAACCAGCACTATGCCTGAGACAGAACACACGGCTCAAGAACCGTCTGAACACTCAAATGAGACGACAAAGCTGACCTTCCTCCGATAGATGACCTGTGAGAAGCCTGGCATGTGCCAGAGGAAGAGGGTGCCGGTTCCGGAACCTGAACAAGACATTTCACTCCTTATGTTTGTCTAAGTTTTCTCAAAGCAAAGTAAAGATGGTGTCCTCATAAAACCTGTGATGCCAAAGCTGGTGCGAGGCAACACCACTTGGGTTCAAGGTCACTACAGGGCCTCGAGGTAAGATGGCAATTCCTAACCTCTGGGAGCAAACATATAGCTGATGTGTGTGTGTGTGTGTGTGTGTGGTGTCTTTCTGGGGGTCCAGGTCACACCAAGGTCTGGATATTGAATGTACAGTCGGCCATGTTTTATACTCTCCGTTTGACGTCACTCTCAACTAGAAGATCATCATCTACACTGATCCTGCCAAGGCGGCCACCAACGAAGCCATTGACCTGCAGTGCGAAGGTCAGCCTGCATGCTTGCACCTTATCTCCTCTCCTGGATGCTGACCTTGTTCCTTCTGTCCTGCAGGTCTGTCTTCAAGCTCTCCTACGTGAGGACGGAAATACAATATAAATACTCACAAAATAAAAATCTTTTAAATAAGTGAATAGATAAGAGTCTTCTTTTCCTTTTGGCTTATCCCTTCAGGGGTCGCCACTGCAAATCAGTTTTCTTCTGTTTGATTTGCATGTTTGGATTTGGCAAAAGTTTTACGTCGGATGCCCTTCCTGACACAACCCTCTGTATATGGGAAGAGTAATTGTTCTATTCATAAATGTCAACTCACACAACAAAATAATAACATTATTTATAAGCAACATCCAGTCTACACGATACAGTAACAATATACAAAATGAATACAATAATTTAGTTTAAAATCATTCAGTGTAAAAATTCTACCCACGTGAGAAATTCCTCCAATCGGGACGCAGTAACAATTCTTCTTGTTGTACGCATGCGCTGTAGCACTGAGTAGCACGGGTGGACGGACACTGGCAAAATTCTTACATTAGAGATGTTGCAAAAACAAAGTTTAGTACCGTCTTGTTCCTCACATTGTACATCCACTAATTAAATGGAACATGAAAATTGACAATTAAGCATAAAAAACTTTTTTTTAACTCCCTTCGGTTCGCCAATTAACCCGGAAGTAGTTTTGTGGGGACTTTGGGGAGTACATGGAAACAAACGTAGAAGAAGAAGAGGAGCGGGAAAATGAATAACCAATTTGGCAAGGTCAGAGGCTTTTGCCGACATAATTACACGAAATATCTAATGTTCATATGTTCATAATATATTGCACTCGCGTCAGCCAACGTAGACAAAAGACGCGCCCGTGTCTTATTGTGACTTTTCGGCTTTTTAGCATTAGCATCTGGTTTTATATGCAACACCAACGTCTTCTGATTCGTTTGGACAATCGACAAAGGTTTCAACCTCGCTACTGACACCTACAGGATTTAAGTGGAAGCACAACGACGTCTAAACTAACGTGATTTGGTCACTTGACTTGACTCCATCTCGAATAAGCTCTTATTCTTGTGACCCGTGTCATTCGGCTCTCACTTTAAAGTAAGGTACACACAAATAAAGTAGTTACTGAGGAAGTAATGCGTAGTTGTTAGGGTAAGGCAGGTCCTCATTAAGTACTGTACTCGTGTGTACACACTTAACTTTCACGGCGATAGAGTCCCCCAAGTTTCCGGAGCAGGAAACTGTTGGAGACTTCACTGTTGACGGCCTCATCTGTACGGTCAGAAAAAGTATTTAAGTCATTTTTAACAAATGACTACAATTATGATATAGCATTATCAATATCAGCAAATCCAGCTTGAACTAAAACAGCTCTGACAACAGTACGTCAATTCAAGCCACACGGCAGCCTCTCTGGGATGACGTCCGTGCAGGAAAGTGTCCTAACGCCGGTCATTTTACTGGCACAATAAAAACAAATACATGTAAGTATACAATAGGTTAAACATACATCTGTAGATGCTCTGGGGAACCATTGTATATGTTTTTGTTTGCTCCACCCAGTATGGGTTCAATGTACAATATTTATAAATTTTTCAATGGCTTAAAATAAAATAGCAATCAAGACATCGTTGTTTTTTTTACACAGTCACGCTATTACTTCACGTCTTAGACCACAACGAAAAGTATCAATTTTGTGTGTGTGTGTGTTGAAACATGTAAAGAACATAACAAAAACGCAATGTATGGCCACACCCTCCAGAAAAAAACCTTTATTGTCACTTCTGCATATTTTATCAGCATTGTGATACTCTTGCACATGTCAAATATACATTGGTATTTACAAAGTAGTTGTTTGAGGTGGAGAGCCAGGGGGACGTGAGAATGGAGTGCTCGCTGTGAAGACAGTAGAAACTAAAATCAAGCGTACTTCAGATGCTTTAACTTAGAAATCGTGTGAATGTAACATTATGAAACTGAGCTGCAGATTTAGTCAAATGATGTATTACAGAAATCAATAAAAATGTGCTATTGGAAAAACAAACGAGAAAGAGGCACATATGGCAGAAAATACACATCAATGTCACAGTACTTCTCCCCCCCCCCATTACACACAAAAAAAGAAAAGTCCCTACTGACAAAAGACAAAACATGATTCAGCAGTTTTGGTTCGATAAACTATGAACAGGTCATGTTTCTGTCTGTTTTGTTTTGGCGTATTGACTTTCATGGGCAGTCAGGATGACAGAGCATGCAGAGGTGAGGGTCAGTTGTGCACAATCAAAACATGTGCTCAAGTCTGAGAACTTGAAGCACACCAAGTGAGCAGATATGCACATACAGTAGTTGATGTTAGTTCTTCATTTGTAGCACAGTCTTTAAAAGAACCAGCCACATAGAGATTGGGCAAAGTAAAGTCAGTAAAAGCGCACACAGCATGAGCAGGACGGGGGGAAATTCTAGCAGGTACAGAGCAATTAAGAAGCAAGAGATACCACGTTAATAACCCAAGTAGGAGAGTTCTGTGGACTAGAGTCTCTCAGGTTGTTTGAACGCTATAGATTCCCCCATGTTTCCGGTGCAGGGAACTGTTGGATACTTCCATTCTCACTGTGCTCCTGCTCTCCTATAGTGAAGCTTAATCTGTACTGCAGCTGAACTTTCTCCTAAATAAAAACAGAGAAACAATGAGCATGAGCCAAAGATAACTACTTGAATATAGTCATCCCCTCGTTAATTGGTTTTAGGAAAAAAATCTGTTTATAATCTTCTAAATACAATTTATACCATTATTAGAGCCCTGTAGACATGAAATAACACCCCTAATAGTAATAGGGTAGTAAAAGGTAACCTATTACCCTTACAGTTAGCAGTGACAGCGTACTTCCTGGTGGCTATTTATCAATGAAAAGTTACTGACGCCTAGAGACCAGTGTAGAATACTGTGCATCTGTGGTTAAGGGGAGCTTCACAATGCAGTTCAACTACTTTATTAACAAGCAGAGAGAATGCCTACCTTATTTGGGTTTGCCAGGAGCATGATCTGTGTGACGGCAGCAGGAGGAAGGATGGGGTTGTACGCGGGAAGGTCTGTTCCTGAAGGTGCCTGCAACTTCACCACCGACTGCAAGCAGTAAATGAAAAACAACGCACTGCTCACATCGGCAAATGAAAGATGCCATCTTATCTGTGCAGCAGAGGAAAGACAAGACGCCCTTGCAAACCTTTTGCGCCGAAATGTGGAAGTTGATGTTTGTCACGGGCACGGGAGCGGAGGACAGCATGGAGATGATCACCACCAGCACGTCAGGGCGGGATGGAGGCGAATCACGTGCAACGTGAAGGAGAACGCGTAGATTGTGTCCGTCAAAGACAGTCACAGGTAACAGACTACCTAAAAGAGTAATAATATATTATAATTAGAGAGGCTTAATTAAATTACAAAAACACACAAAAAACATGCAGACTTACTGGGCTTAATGGATTCCAGAGGTACAAAAACATCAGCGAGGGAGACCTCAGCAGATGAAGTCTCTGTGTGAGGGGTCATGTCCAACAACATAGGGCCAAGGCTGGGTTCTGGGTGGAGGGGTAGTGAGGGATGGTCTGAGACAAAGGCTGGGATGGGTTTGGGGGTAATGTTGGAGCCCAACTTGCTCTGTAAATCTCGCAGAGTGGGTTTGGACTGCTGTTTGTCCCTACAAGCAGACACAATTACTACTTATCATGCATGTGTCCAAAATGTTCACTATCAAATGACGTCTTGACGAAAATAGAAAAAACAGTCGCATGGGCACAATCCACGCTACTGTCTTTTCTCTGAAAGCCTATTGCACATTGTAGCATTTTAGCAGTCTCATGAGACGGCACTGCACAAAGTCAAACTGTTATTCCTTTAGTGACTGCTCACAAAACATACATAGCCATGTTTGTGCGTTGTGAAGAAAAGGAAAGTGTCTTTGCATTTATAACCGCGCCAAAATGAGACCAAGCAGGAGGTAAGTCACATAGCTGTATCCCAGCGCACCGCTATTTGAGTACCACGTGTTAACGTGGAAGAGGCTTGAGGCATATCACCCACAGCAAGATTGTCATGTAAAGTAAAGGAATGTTTTTATATACCATTTAACCTGCAGGCCCTCTGGAGGGAGGGACTGCTGCAACAGCGTCTTTCCCAACAAGTCCAGCTCATCAAGGGCCGAGCCTCTGGGGGCCGAGCCTGGGGAGATGGGATGGGAGGATGGTTCTGGACTCAGGAGGAGACTGGGTGCTGCTGGAATGTCTGCATCGATGCTGTCAGACGACTGGAAGTGAAAATGAGTGATAATGATTAAAAAATTAAAAGCCATACATGCATGACCAGAATGATGCACCAATTCCCGCTTCTCACCTGGAAAGAATCCCAGGCAGTGGAGTCCTCCGGCTGTGAGGCAGGGTTAGAGGTATGTGTTCCTTCACTTAGACCTGGTGGAGGCAACACAATATAAAATACATGACTGTACCCTATTTTCTGAGGTATAAGTCACACTTTTTTCATAATTTGGCTGATCCTCTAGGTTGGGAGTGAGGTCTTGCCCCAGTTGGAGAAGTTCAAGTATCTCTGGGTCTTGTTCACGAGTGAGGGAAGGTTGGAGCGTGATGTCGACAGACAGATCGGTGCAACCTCTGCAGTCATGCGGTGACTGTTCCGGATTGTCGTGGTGAAGAGAGAGCTGAGCCAGAAGACGAAGTTCTCAATTTACCGGTCCAGCTATGTTCCCACCCTCACCTATGATCATGAGTTATGGGTCATGACCAAAAGAATGAGTTTGTGGATACGGGCTGCAGAAATTAGTTTTCTCCGTAGGGTGGTTGGAGATAGGGTGAGTCCAGCCTATCAGCCATCCGGGAGGAGCTCAGAGTAGAGCCGCTGTTCCTTCATGTCGAGAGGAGCCAGTTGAAGTGGCTTGGGCATCTAGCCCGCATGACGCATGGAGTCCCCTGGTGGATCTGGAAGAGGTAGCTGGAGACTGGGAAGTCTGGACTTCTCTAACCAGACTGCTGCTCCCGCGCCCCGGACACGGATAAGGGAAAGGGAATGGAATGGCTTATTTTGCCATAGACTTAATGGATGTATAATCAGGTGTGAACCCGAATTATACCAACACTATACCAGTCACTTTTTGTTACATAATACTAATACACAACTATAACAACATGATACCGGCGTAGATTGAGATCCGTCTTAGACAGTAGCCGGAAAATCTGATAATTGTTGCTCTGAAAAGCACTAATTAGAATTTGTTGCAAAAGGAATGTGGTTACCAAGCGACATGAGCTCATCATCGAGTAGAGAGATGCCAGTCTCCTGTGAGGTTGCATTGAGGCTGTCGGTTGGAGTAGGGAATTCTGGGAACGAGGGAGGCGATTGAGGTGACGTGTCCAACCCAGACAGATCAAGGAGTGCTGTTACCCCTGCTGGATGAACATTGAAATATCCGTTCATGAAAGGATTTGTAGTTTAACATGCCTATCAGTGTCGCCCCACCTGTTTGCTTTTGTGCGTTTAATGAATTGTTGCTGTTCACAACCTCCCCTTTCACCTGCTGTTTGTACAGGTTGATGACATGAGTCAGACTGTCGTTGGCCTGCAGGATCTCCGCTGCAGAGCATTACAACAGATCCGTTATATGAATGGTTCTAGCCGGTGGAGAAATGGTTTGGGAAACAGTTGCATGGCAAAACTCACCGAGGGCCTCGTCATTATCTTCCGTATCACTTGCCAGTCTGAACAGTGTGGGTCTCATTTTTTCACAGCGCTGGTAAAGGTCCTGCTAACAAAGCAAACGCTTACAACCACAATTTGAACAGTTATTTTGCAATGGGGGCAGCTCTAATGTAATGAAATTGTTTATATCGTGCAGCTTTTGGTGTAGTGACAAAAACCATACTAGTGTGAATTCTATATTTTTGATGTACTTTTGGTCCAGACTAGAGTACCGAGCTAATGTGGCATTGAAACTAAAAGATTACAAATGCTCACCTGTATGAGCTCCAAGTTGCTCTGACTTGTGGCGGTGCTGTCGTAATCCTGCAAGAGCTGAGTCAGCAGGCTGACGCTTTCATTCACATCCTGAATGGCGCTAACCCGCTTGGTCACCTTCTCTGCTCGCTTCTGATCCTACAATTTTTTTAAAGGCTATTAGGGTTAGAATTTTTTACACGTTTACTAAATTATTAATTTTCATCACTAAAAGATAGGACAGCTGTATGACAAAACAATGTTTATTTTAAAGGGGAAAAGAAGAGTTACCTCTTGGACCATTTCCTTAATGAGTTGGTTGGCGGCTTTCAAGTCCTCAGGATGCGAGCTGTTCAGCAGGCGTGACAACATCTGTTAACGCCAAAAGCAGTAGTGAAAGGAGGCAAAAGCAACCATTCACGGCCAAAAGCACAACGTATGACAGAATCTCAGCAGATTCATGTGCTCATATTAGTGCACGTCAAGGTTCTTACTTTGGACTTCTCTTCATCCTCAAAAATAGCATTTTTGGGTCTGGGTGGAGGAAGAGCAGGTTGGAAATCAGGGGGCAGCTCTGGGTCTTGTTTGAGGATACCTGCAAACATGCAAACAGAAAATAACTATTTTATAATCCTTCCAGCCCAAATGACAGATTCCACTGTAGCTCCCTACTTCTTTTCCTTTCGGCTTATCCCTACAGGGGGCGCCACAGCGAATCAATTTCCTCCATCTAACCCTGTCTTCTGTATCCTCTTCTCTTACTACCTTCATGTCCTCTTTCATTACATCCATGCTCATTCCTGATCCTGTCCATCCTGGTCACACCCAAAGAGAAACCCAGCATCTTCATCTCTGCTACCTACAGCTCTGCCTCCTGTCTTTTCCACAGCGAAACTGTCTCTAAACCAAATAACATTTGTCTCACCACAGTTTTGTTCACCTTAACTTTAATTTTAGTTGAAACTCTTATCATGCCTGACACTTTTCTGTTCCAGCCTGCCTGCACACGCTTCTTCACCTCTTTTCCACACTCTCAATTGCTCTGAACTGTTGACCCTAAGTACTTAAAATCCTCCACTTTCTTTTTCTCTTCTCCCTGTAACTTCACTCTTCCACTTAGGTGCCTCTCATTTACACCCATGTACTGTACTTCTTGCTGCGGCTAACCGTCATTCTTCTCCTTTGCAGGGCAAACCTCCACCCCTCAAGCTTCTCCTACACCTGTTCTACCGTCTAACCTCGTCCGTCATCCTGTCCATCACCATAGCAAACAAGAAGGGGCTCAGAGCAGATCCCTGATGGAGTACCACCTTCACTCTGAACTCCTCTGTCACACCTACAGCACATCTCACTACTGTAGGTCCCTACTAAAAATTTCATACGTAGAGTAGAGCCCTGCTTTTTGCGGTGATTACGGAGCGAATGGCGAAATATAATGAGTACCTGATACACCTATTTGAATGTCAAATTTTGACACAATATGAATGTAAAACTATAAAAACATGCTTTGTGTTAACATTTTTGGCTTTTGGTGGAAAAAAACGGATTCAGTTAGAGTACGTTTCAGTTTGAGTCGGACCTTCTCTAACGGATTAATGGTGCTAACCACAGGTTCTACTGTTTTTATAAATCATTACCGGTTTAAAGAGACGTGTTTGCTGCAGAAGAAATACAAACTATGACCAAAAATCCGTAAACACTGAAGCACCCATGTTTGGAGATCCACTGTATGTTGCATGCAACTGAAAGCCTCCTACCTTGCTTCTTTAGCATCTGATAGGCATCCAAGATCTTGGCCTCATCAGGCAGACCCAAAGTCCAGCTGTAGATCAACTCCAAGACCTTCTTCTTCACTGTCTCTGGTGACCGTGAACCCAGGTACTGTGTGAGAGGTCGATGACAAAGACTGAAAGTTAAAACGTGCGAGAGAAAACCATGCAGACACGTGCGCCGAGACCTTCTGATGAAAACTTTTACCTTTGGGGAAACTACTTTGATAAGTTCATTGAGAAAGCGGAACTTGCCCACTTCATTGTGAAATCTTTTCCCACAGTTTTTCATACACGTCTCCAAAACCTAGTGAAGAAAAAGGAGAGCAAAGTGGAAAGGACACAAATAACTTAGCAGGAAATGTTCTTCTACTCTGAAACTTTGGGTGTATTTGTCAAGAAAATAATAGCACTGGCAACACAGTAGTACCAAAGAGTGACAATTTGGCAAAATATGCTCCCCTACTATGTTGCCAGTGCTATTATTTACTTGACAAATACACCATATGGTGGCACTGTCATTAAACCCCAAAGTTCGACCCCCATAAGTGGACTTGCTCTGCAAAATACCCACTGTGAATTGAAGGAGTTTATTACTTTGTTACTGAATTTGGTAATTCAGTAACAAAGGTTCAACAGTGGTTGAAAAACATGGCTGCCAGCAACCAAAGCATCTTTGCAGGGGCACATGTGAGTCTCAGAAGTTACTATTTGCCTAAAGATTACAAAGTTTAAGGATATATCTGTATTATAAGTATGCCAACTTGTCTTCCAAAGCATTCTGAGCAAAGAATGTTCACCTGACCGTACACAGAAGTACCCTTCAGCCACACTAGACATACCTGCACAATCTAAACAAGCAATACAGCAAGGGTTCTTGTATGTGCACGCTATACTGCATGTTTACCAGTAGAGCCTGCATGGCCTCCCACTCTTGCGGAGATTGTATCTTGTGGGCCAACAGCCTGGTGGCCAACTGAGGTCTGCAAAAATAGGACAAAAACTAGAATCACCACCACCACCACTACTACTGTGTATTTTTTACTTCACTTAGTGACAAGGTAAATACTGTAATTAAGGAATGGCAGTGGATGCACGAGTCTTACCCCTCCAAATCATTGTTGATCTGTTCGCAGAACGCGTTGATGCTGCCCCAGTCTGTAACCCGATTCAGTGGGTTGGTTGCTCGGTCTGAAATGTTAAATGTCAAACAATGGCGGTGATGCAAAAACGCTACATCATAAGATGTCGATATGTGAAGAAAACAAACAGCCTGCATCTCCGATTTGCGATATGGGAGAAAGCGTTTTACTACCATCAGTACTAGATTACCAGCAGTTACATTTAACACGTTTATTTTTAGAATGTGCAAACCAAAAAAACAGACCAAAACAGGCTGTGGGCCACAGATGGCCCCCGGCCCGCATTGTGGAGACCCCTGCCTTAGTTAGCCTTACCCTTAGCTAGCTTGGCGGCGGACTCGTGACGGCGTCTCTTTGAATTCTACAACTCTGTAATGGAAAACAATCAAGTGACCCGCTTTTCCCTGAAACCACAAGCCCCATACAGGTGCCGTCACACACCGCAAAGATACGAAACATCGAGCCTTGATGCTAACAGGTCGCCGACGTGTGCTGTGTTGACAACTGTCAGGTACAGGTAGCTCGCGAGCTACGTTAGCATCCCGGACGTCACGGAACCATCCTCAGCCTTCGTTGCCCGCTCAGGGGGCATTTTGGTCACTTGACACCCCACACGTAAGACTGGGAACCCATATTACGTACGACCTCCAGCCTTCCGGCAACGCGACGCCTTCGCGTGAGCTAAAATACTCACTGATATGGGACTCCAGACTCTCCGTTTCTGGCGGAGCAGCCATCACTGCGAGATTTATGTCGCTCCTGCGTCAGCCTAGCCAGGAGCCACGCACAGGCACGTGAAGGCGGAGTCAGCGTAGAGATAGAGGGCATAGATATACGACTTTCTACTACAATAGCTGTTTGCTGTACGAGTCACTTCAAAAACAGTCTTTTAATATCACGGGGACAGGGCGAGGCACATATACGCTGTTGTCGTCATCAAAGCTTGCTTTTACAACCAAATGAAATGCCAACGTGTATGAACAGAGATTCTAGTATATGAAGCTCTATGCGCGTGGAAAATACCGGTAGTCAGTCACACTTCAAATTAAAAGCCACGTTGAATTTGCAACACCACATGATAAACGTTTGTTGTTTTTGATACAAACATTTAGCACTTAACAGAATTATCACATATAGTCGCCGTGTCTGTGAGTATGCCAAGCTTGTGCTTCAATGAGGACCGGAACCACTAATTGGATTATACAACCTCATGTGATTCCTATTACGTGTTGTTCTGCACTGCAGTCACGTTGCGGCTTCGGTATTGAATATTAAAGGTTTCATTTTGTTTCTTGTAGTTAATCTCAATTCAACATTTTGTCACGAATAATTGCCAGTGATTGATTTACTTGAATTTGTGACACGGACGCGATCATTTCAATACCCGTCTCGATCCGCCCAGTCAGCGTAAACCGCGCGTTGTCTCCCTCTAGCGGCAGCTATTGTAAGGTGCAGCCAGTGCGGTAACGCAGCATGTCGGACGACAGCCACGAACGGTATTCGAAACGTTCTGATAAACTCCCGTGGGCCGCCGCAAACGGAGAAGAAGTGCAGATGTTTTGATGTGCTGCGGCGCCGCCACTTTTGCCAGCGGCGTTGTGAAAAACGACTGCTGTGATTGGATTCCGACGGGCGACAGAAACTCAAGCCTAACGTGAGTCTTTTTCCTTTCCCGTTAAAAAAAACCCCCAAACACCCCCACCGGCGGCTCGGGAACGTAACCGCCCGCTCCGCTTCTAAAAAGAATAACGGCCCAGCGATCGCAGAAGCCGCCGCTTCCTTGTACCTCCGCCAAGGCGAGCATACGTCCGCGTTGATGCCAACCGAGCCCCCGCCTCGACAGTCCCACGTGACACGATGGCGTCGTCACTAACGTTGCTGCAGTGGTGCAGACAAACGTGCAGCGGTCACCCAAACCTGGAAATCAAGAATTTATCAAGCTCATTCAGAGACGGACTCGCGTTTTGTGCCATCATCAACAAACACCGCCCAGACCTGATGTAAGTATGGAAGTTTCTTTCTACTGGCTAATCTGGACCTGACTAATCTCTTCACTACTCCCTAATCGTCCCCAATCTCCCCCAACGCCCCCTTTTCACCCTTGAATTGGATTACTCGCCTTCACACACATGCACAAGTGCAACGTTCTGTTTGGGTTTTCCCTCAGAGACTTCAGCTCCCTCTCCAGAGCAAACATTTATGAAAATAACCAACTGGTGAGTCACACACACACACACACACACACATCACAGTAGAAGCACGTGCGTGGCGCCAAAATTAATACAAGTCATGCTGGAGTATAACTTTCTGTTTTTAGGCCTTCACGGTTGCGGAGACCAAACTTGGCATCCCTGCTTTTCTCACCCCAAAAGACATGCTTGCCACCCAAGTGCCCGACTATTTGAGCGTCATCACTTACCTCTCCCAGTACTACCAGTACTTCAGCAGAGCATCTAACGGTCTGTGACATATAACCTTATCGCTATTATTAGAAACAAGAACTTTTGCTTAGCAGACGCAGCAAGAAAAGGCAGCAAATGCAAAAATTGAAACGTCCTTTATGTACATTATCCTGCGACCTATTTTCATTGTACTGTGTAATCCCCTGACACTCAAATTTTGTGGCTTCATTGTATTGCAAAATTAGAGTAATTGATAAACAATGTTTTGCATTGGCTAAATTAAGAATTTTAAAGCATAAAAATGAACTAACCTACTAATACTGCATAAAGCATCCACAAAGATATTGTGATGATATTACTACATTACTATATTACTATATTGTGATGTAATATTACTGTAAGACAAACAAGCACCAGACTTGATCGCCGGGAACAACAGGCTTTCATTGCAGCTTTGAATTGTCTCATGGGCACACACAAGCATAAGTCTTATTTCTGTCTTAAATGTCGTATTTTGTTGGGTAGTTTGAGTATAAAAGTGATCATAGGGGTGTTATTTATTATCTGGAGGGCTCTAATAATGTTAAAAACTATATTTAGAAGGTTGTAAACAGGTTTTCTATGCTCTGACCCTACTTAAAATTCCCAATCAGGTCTGGAACCAATGACCGCAATAAACGAGGGATTGCTGTATAATAATTACCGTATTGACGGTGTTTTTTTCTCTTGACAAAATGTATTGTGGCAGCCACAAATGGATTTGGCGCTAACTGCTTGCCTTTTCTCATAAACATTATAACTGCCAGAGAACAAGAAGACGGAGCAGCGCTTTGTTTTTTGGTACCCTTTTTTACTAAAAGAGACCTGTGACAAAATTAGTGGCAAGTCTTTTGGCGACTTTGGCCATGAAAGCACATATCGCTCTTCTCAACGAGCGGCTGGTTCTTCAGTGAGCCGGTCCCCCATCACAAAGCTCTGACAGGAAACACCAGGAGAAAGTTTACATGTAGTTGTAAACATATTTAATTATTTATTTATTTTTTTCTTTTTTCACTTTTTGCAAACGTGTCATGGCCACTTATGCAAATTTTGTGATGACGTCATCGCCCTGCCCCAACCCACCACCTGTGAGGAAACACTGGAGTCGTCGTGTATTTGGTTTTTTTTTGTTGTATTCGGGTCAGTAGAGTAGTTATGCACATGACTTCACGGCCGCTCTTTGGTACCGATATTTTACACGCGATAGAAGCGTGCAGTCGAAGCAAAAGCAGCGTGTTGGCTTCAGAAGGGATGATTTACATTTCCTCTCTTGACTTTGCAGCAGGTTCTTCCGGTCTGAGGTCGTCACACATCAGCCTAACAAACAAGGTGATGAAGAGTCAAGTTCCTAATTGGTCAAATTGTTGTTGTTTTTGTAAATAGTAAGTTCCTCGTGCAACTTTCTCGCGTTGTTTTGTGTGCTTTCAGAGCTCGGCTGCTCTGCCTTGCGGCGGAGATGGACACTCTCCTGGTAGAAGGCGGCACACGATGTGTCAGTTTTGTACGAAACCCGTCCACCTTATTCAGAGACGTGTGATCCAAGGAGAGGTCTACCACCGCAGCTGTTACAGGTAAGTAAATCCCGACATGACCTATCATTTCACGGGGGCGTTGCGGACTAAAGACGTTTCTACCTCTCACAGATGCAAAGTGTGCCGCGGCACCCTCGTGGCGGGCTTTTACACGCCGGGAGAGGCTGCTTGCTGTATTGTTTGTTCCGACCACATAACAAACACCACAAAGACTCGGCGTGACGAGACGCTGGAGTTATGGGAAGGGTGCTTGTCTCTTGACAGGCTGACTCTCTTCAGCGTCCCTCAGTGCTCCGAGGAAACGCGGTCACATGACAGACGGGTTTCTAAACCAGTGGAGCAAACCGTGCAGCGCGTGTCATCGGCCTCATCCAGCAGCATGTTAAAGTCGCCTTCTCCCTCGCCTGTCCCGCCAGGGGTTGAGGAACCAACCAGTGTAGAAGGTGGACTAGATGAATCTCCAGCCATTCTTGCAGAAAATTCCAATGACGAGACAAAAATGGAGGCGCTTTGTTCACCTTGTTTACCAGTACCTGGCGAGAGTAACCAGCCGGCATCCAAGCAGACAGGTTTGCTTCCTATTAAGATCTCATATGTTCTGGGAATTCCTGAAAAATGTGTAGTACTTTTTGTTGGAACGATAAAATGCTCGATAAACACGCGAAAGAAAGCAAAACGGAGCCATTTGGCGGGGCATGGCCGCCCCGCACACCCGTGCAGATTCGCCGTGAACAGACAACTAGATTCCCATAGTGGGTTATGCAAATTACCATAGGAGGTACGTGAATACAAAATTCAAACTACATTGGCGTCTGACAGCTCACAGTTACGCAGTGTGCTTGAACGCCTCATTGTGTGAGCAGGCATGGCTTCAGCTCAAATGTCTGAAAAGGTACCGGAACCTCTAAAATAGTACCAATAATCCCTTGTTTATCTAAGGCTAAGTAGGATTCCTTATTTATAAGGGGAATATTTTCGTAGTTAGAACATGTCATTTTTGGTTTATGACCTTCTAAATACGGTTTGTAACATTATTAGAGCCCAAGAGACAAGTAACACCCCTATCATCACCCTTACACTCATATTACCCAATTCAGGGGGCATAATAAAAGTAAATAAAGATATTTATGACAGAAATAAAGTTTATGCTTGTATGCGTCTGTGTACATTTTTAGCTTGGCTTGGGTTACGGCCGCAACAGAAGCCCATGTTAGGGATTACCGCCAACCTGCAATAAAAGCCTGTTGTTCCAAGGATCAAGCCTGGTGCTTGTGCGTCTCACCAAACAGTGCAGTAATATTTAGTAGTTAGAGCATACAAAAGCTATTTACAGCCTTCTAAATGCGGTTTGTAACATTATTAGAGCCCTCAAGGCACGAAATAACACCCCTATGATCACGCTTCCACTCATATTACCCAATATAGTGCGCATAATAGGAGTAAATAAGACCTATTAGACATAAATAAGACATTATTTAGACTCACATGTTACCATGGGGCAAGTTCCTTGTGTTTTATTTCTGGACAGCGTACTTCCTGCAGGGGCTATTGTTCCATCAACCACTTCATATCGTGTCTGTGTGTTTTTGCTTGAAATGTTTGAATTAGGATATATTCAAGAATATTAAAAATGTGATTGTAAATACCTAGTTATAGTAATATAACCTATTCAGAAAAATGGATAGAGAGAAGCAAATTTGCGAAGAGCGATTGTACCTACGTAATGATGCAGTTAATAAGGTCATTTTTGTTATCTTTGTTTTCCTTTGCAGGCAGTTCCAGCCTTGAAAGTCAGTCTTCACCCAATTCATCTCATGTGTAAGTAAAAAAAGCCTCATAATTCAAGTATAAACCCTTAATAGCAATGCGATGTCATGTTGTTTTGTGTTGTGGTAGAACAAAGTCTTTTTTTAAACATTTCCTTCTCATTATCAGAATGCTTCCCCCCCACAGCCCCAAAAAACCAGTGAAAAGCAACCATCCATGGTTGGGCATCATCCATCCAGGACCCTGGACACAACTGCCTCCTGTCGACAGCCCAGGACCCTTCAGACATTCCAAGTGTGGTTTGTCTTGGTACAGACCAAGAGACCCTCCTCCCAATCCTTTCAGTGAAGACCTGCTTGAGGATTCCAAAGAGAAGCATGGTCACAAAGACGTTCACGCTGAAGATGCCAGCCGGCTTGCTTCCTCCAATACGAAGGAAATGGGGAATGTCATGACCGGCGATCGCAGTCCTGTTTTGCCGAGAAGTCTTTCTGTGCCAGCTGTCAAATCTCCTCGCCCTCGGGCGTCTGGGCCTAATGACATGGCAGATGATAAAAAAACAGACTCTCCACAAAGTAAGGTAGGGAAGGAGACAGAAAAACAAACACTTTCTCAACCTAAGGCAATAGACTCACAGGAAAAATGCTTTAGAAGTCTATACAGTGTTTGTGTGTAAATGTACCCCACTGGGCAGCACTAACCAAAAAACTTTGGTTAATTTGGTTCTAGATCCGCCAAAGTAGGATTCCTTGTTATAAATGGAATATTTTCATAGTCAAATGATTAGAGTCAACGATTAGAGCCCTCCAGACATTCAATAACACCCGTAAAGTTGCCTTTATGTTGGTATTACCCAATATTGTAGACATAAGTACAACGTAATATAGACTCACACATGTTATCACTGAGAGAGTTCCTTTGCTTACCTCCTGCTCTGTGCAGGACCTTCTGCAGTGGCTATTGGCTCATCAATGTAACATTACTGACACCTAGTGACCAGCGTAGAATACTACACATCTTTGGGTTTTTAGCTATTTGAGTTCTTAATGGATTTGGAGAAAAATTTCCGGAATTGCCAGAAGTGGGATATAGAAGAACTTATAACATTTTGGATCAACTTTGAATCCAGGAATACTTTAAAGAATTCTTTAACATTGCAAGATAGGCGCATTTGTGCGTTTCACTTCACAAAAAATGGTCAAAGCGTTTGGAGAAAAAAAAAATGCAGGTCACGTTTCCAACAGGTTCTACAAAATATCAAAGATGGGGGGAACTGTGGTGCTATATATAACTATATGCTCTCAGCAAGTGCTTTTCTAGTTATGCTTTTAAATGCTCCACTTAGGCAAAAAATATGCATTTCTAAATATGCATGAAACAGTCATGATTTATTAATTAATACACTTTTGATAGGCATGTTAGAGACAAACTCTCACTGTCTTTAACCACTGCAGCATGCCCATCGGGATACATTTCTAGCCATGTGTAATTTTCTGAAGTTTATTTTTAGTGTTACTATTTTTGTGTTTTTTGCAGGTTTGCAACGAGGAAAATCCTGCTGACGCGAAAACCGAGATGCCAAAATCGAAGACATGTCAGGCCCTCGCATCTGGCCGGTGTCCTGCTCCTGGACACGGCTTCCCACTCGTTAAAAGGAAGGTGTGCTGATTCAGAGTTTGTTTGATTTTCTACATGTTGGAGAAATGCTGAGGTATTTGTTGATTGACAGGTTCAGGCGGACCAGGAGGCTTCTGCTGCAGATCTGCAGGTGGAGACGGGACAACTGAATAACGAGCTGGAGGAACTGGAGGAAAGAGGCATAGACGTGGAGAGAAAGCTCAGACAGTGCAAGAATGGTTCTCGTACTATATTTATTTTTCAAATATTTCTTACTGTGTTGAACGCTGACATGGCAATTCCCGTATTTCTTTTTCATTTTAGACAAAGAGGAAGAACAACTTCTGATAAAGTGGCTTTCTCTTATCCAGGAGAGGGACTCTCTGATGCGACGAGATACTGAGCTGGTTTACCTGTAAGTACTGCAAGAGTGATATCATGTCAATTAGTATGTCCCTCCCCACACCGCTCTTCCAATTTAATAGATTTTTCTGGTTGACCCAAGACTTTTTACATATTTTTTGCCTAAATTAAGCATAAAAAAGGCATTCAGAAAACGCATTGAAAGACACAATGTGGTATGCAGTGTTCTCCACTGGTCACTAGGTGTCACTAACATTACATAAGTAAAAAAGAAAATCAAAACCAGACTTTTTCCACCGCTAACATGTGTGAGTCTATAACTACACCTTTTTTATTCTATGATTATGTTGGGTATTATGAGTATTAAATTGACTGTAGGATTGTTATTTCATGTTTAGGGGCTTCTAATAATGTTCAAAAATTTATTTGGAAGGCTGTAAACATGTTTTCTATGATGTAGATTTGATTTCTAAACAGAAATCCTACTTTGTGGACATTCCCTTATCACAGTTGCGTGTGCAACCAGCTAATAGCGGTAAATGAGGGATTGCTATTATACATCTGCTTGCTTATGTTGTTGTGAATAGCATTACTGCGGTGTTGCCGGTTGTTAGACTTAATGTCATATTGAGATCTGTGTCTACACTCTTAACTTGAGGTAAATTAGGGAACCAGACTTAAAAAAGCTCTCGGTATGATACAGTGCAGTTGTCCACCACTACACACTAGAATCCCAATATTGAACAGATGAACCTAACAGTGTTAGGAGAGTCCTCCGTTATTTTTTTTCTGCATTTTAATTTTGCTTCTCACACAGAACATACATATGGTAATTTTTGCCTGTTTTTTCTGTTGCTACTTTCTTGGGAGGTTTTTTCCCCCCGTCTCACAGAAAATGTGAATTGTGCATTTTGCGGCAGGACTAAGCAACAGAAGCTGGAAGAGAGGCAGGCCGACGTGGAGTACGAGCTGAGACGTCTCCTCAATAAACCGGGTGAGTGTGTTTCTGCCGAAGCTCACGGTCACCTCGGTGTGATTACAAATTGTATCATGGGCCTTGCATTCAGAGAGCGTCTGGAGCGAAGAAGATAAAAGTCGAGAGCAAACCCTGATGGCTGAGCTTGTTGTCGTCATCGAGCAGAGGAATCAGATCGTCGGCATTTTAGACCAAGACAGACAGAGGTGCGTTTGAAGTATACAATCCCAACATGGATTATGTGGTGCAAAGTAGTAACGCAATGCAATGTCCACATTAGGGAGCGACACGAGGATGCGCTTTGGGAAGCGATGACGAAGAATAAAGGTGAGAAAAAAAGCAGCTTACATATTATTTTGCAAATGATGACTGATGCGTTCATCATCTCTTCTCAGAGTTTGAGAAAGAAGGACTGAAAGAGCTCAAGAAGTCAAAAGGAAAGTTCAAGCCCTCAAAGGTTTTTAAAAAGCTGAACCAGAAAGTAGAACACGCCAAGGAATTGCCGGACAAAAAGTGCTGAAAACCAAGCCAAGACTGTAGAAGAATAAACGCAAAAATTCCCACACCACAAAGTGATTTATTCTTGTAAGTGGTAACACGTGTTGGTCCTGTTTCACTGGATCTGTATCACATATGAAAGGAAATTTCTACATTTGTGGCAGTCATTAATGCGTGTTTTATTACAAATATGTTTATGTAGGTAAATAAGAAAAAACGTGTACATTTATGCAATGCGAAAGTGCAGGGAAACTGACAAATATAAACATTCCAAGCAATAAACACGCACGTGTCTTTCATCACCGTATGCTTTTCATCTGCTTAAACGGGACACTTCCAAGTATTGTCGCTAGATGGCACTAAAGTTCCTTTTTAAAAGTACAGTGCTGTGACGGCATGCGTGACTATAATTTATACTAAATTGAGCAGTGGTTTTCTTTCAAATGCGTTTCTAGGAAGCTCACTCTAACATACACTTGTACACAATGTAAGTGCTCAACATAAAAATGATATTTTATTAGGCTTTTAATTCTATAAAGACCTGCAGGGAACAACAACAAAACCGGAACCCAACGTATCGTTTTTGTCGACCCGGAATGTTTTCTAGGCCACACAAGCCGGACGTGGGGGAGCACGCCGTCGTCTTCGTGCGTGTTGAACTGAAATGAACTGAAAATACATAATTTCTTTCTTCTGGGGGTACTGTCAAAACACGCGTAGAGAATGTCGGACAACGAAGACAAGTGAGTAGTACAAAAAGGTACATTTGAAGCGTTGTTATGTGATCATTTACTTTGAGTCGCTTTAAGTTTGCTAGCCGTCTTGCTAGCGGGATAATCGGTAGTAAATGTATTTATTGCTTATACAATTGGGTGTTAACTCACGAATCACGATTTCATCACAATTTTAGCTTCGATGACGGAGATTTTGATGATGCCGAGGAGGACGAGGGATTAGATGATCTGGAAAACGCGGAAGACGTAAGTTGACGAGGTAATGTGTGTATTATAGCATGGTATAGATTTGCTGCCATGATTTCCAATTTGCTGTTGAACAGGAGGATCAGGAGAATGTCCAAATCCTACCAGCAGGCGAGGGCCAGCAAGCCAACCAGAAGAGGATAACAACACAATACATGACAAAATATGAGCGAGCCAGAGTTTTGGGCACCAGAGCTCTCCAGATAGCGTAAGGGGTTTGTGTTGTGTGTGTGACTGGACCCATCACTAAGTGCATTGCCTGTCTTAAATGCTCTGTTTTGCATTTGTATTTAGGCTGATTAAAAGGACCAACCAGAGGGATGGAGACGCTTGAGAGCTGGGTTCCGATGAGGCGGCATTATAACGTTGTTATGTTTGTCTGTGTCTTTCCGTCAGGATGTGTGCACCTGTCATGGTGGAGCTGGAAGGAGAAACGGACCCCTTACAAATTGCCATGAAAGAACTCAAGTAAGTCACGCCTTCCATGCCACTCAGCATTACAATTCATTCCCTAAAACCTCATCTTTGTTCAGTGTGGAATAATCATTGTTAGAGCATACCTGTGATTTCTAAAATCTAAAAAAAACAAAAAAACACTTGAAAGGCTCTCATGAGAGCACAGACAGTGGACTGCAGAACCGCACAAAGTATTATTGGCAGAAAATAATTAAAAGTAATTCAATTTATTTAGCGTGAATTTGCAGGAGGCCGTTTGTGTCATTCTGGTATTCATTCTGCATAATTCCTGCAATTTTCCTGCCTTTGTAGGTTGTTTCCAGTCTTATTTAAGTCATTTCTATTGGGCAGGCTGGTGGCTGTCGTGAATTTCTTACTTAACTGAATACTCCAGTCACAGTTTGCTGTCAATATCAGTCCCTCTTTTTAATTTGTGTTGAAAATCGGGAAACATCGAGACTACAAAACCATGTCGAGAGAACATAGTAGCCCCCGCTAGTGGGGGCTATCGTGTGATTCACTGACAGTGGAGCACAGTAAAGCCTAGGGTGCAACCGGACATACGATTTTTTTGGCCATGCGACTTTCTTCTTTCCTCAAATTGCGTTTTTTTTTTTTCTTCCAAAGTTGTCGTGACCATGAAGGAGTAAGATCTCGTCATGTACGCCTGCCCTTGTGTGACGTGTTGCACGACACACATAAGAGTCCACAAGTGCGACAAATACGAAAACATGGACATTTTACCTAAACCTGACCGCAGAAAAAGGTACAAAAGACACACGTGGCCTTACGGGGGATGTGCGCAAGTTTGTTTTGCGACCTGAAGAACACCTAAGCGCCCGTAGTGTTAGTTTGACATGACAAAGAACATCTCCAACCAGCACGTCACACGCACGCCCTCCGTGCATTTCAATGCGTTTTTTTGCACGTAGACCATCCACAGGAGCGTGTACAACCGGTTGTGACCTAGGCTTGAGACGCCTTCTAACAGAACTTGTGGAGCTCATCTAACAAACGGACCCGTAGCAACAAAGGTTTGGACCACAGTTGACCGCATTCACAAGCCTGGTTGCTTGTCTCGTCCACCAGGTGTGGAAAAATTCCCATCATCATCCGCAGGTACCTGCCAGACGGGAGCTACGAAGACTGGGGCTGCGACGAGCTCATCATAAGCGATTAAGTAAGAAGGATAGCTGCTGTTACGACATACTGGGAATAATGGTGTAGCCGTCATTCCTCAAAAGATGTCACATAACTATCACTCTTGCGTTGCGCCACAAGATGGAGGTGTAACTTTAATAATAAGCCTGTGCATTTTCCCATTTGTTGTTTCGCCGGAGACCATGTCATTATTGTAAAGTTAATGTTAAATAGTTTTGAATAAACTTTTGTATTAATAAGCATGTCTTTTGTAGTGTACTTTGCACTGGGATTTCCGGGCGTCTTTGAACGCTTCCTGTTTGTGTGTCTGACTGCGCGCGGAGGCGAACACTTTAGTTTGCCAACAGTTGCCGATTTTGTTTTTGGCCCCCCCAAAAAAGAAATTGTTCATCAACCACCCATCTCTTCGCCAACCTCACAACGTCCGAGCAGACGTTAAAAATACAATCCTTAATCATGGCCGCGACAGTCCGCTGTTCACACTTAATTTGGCTGCGCATGAGCCGGACGTAGTGTATCCTTCCGCTGCGCGCCGCCCAGTAACTAGTTCTCGAGGGAGTCTTGTGTTCACCGACCAAAATTAATAATCAAATTTATGGGAGTGTGTGAGACCACAAAACCGCTATACTTGGAAGGACATAAACTGAGGACAACCTGTGCACTTAAACTGCACACTTTAGAGTGGCCTGTTTTTGTGGCACGCTTGTGCAACTGGGACAGATTTCAGAAAAATATTTGAAAGAGAGGGACCTTTTTGTGTGCATAGAAAAAGTTTTAGCTGTAAAATGGGAGCAAAAACATGATAACAAAACTAACAGTCCAAATGAATCCGCTTTGTTTCAACACCAATTTAAAGCATACGTAGTTGTTTAATTTTAACACAAGGTAAACAAAAGCTCCACATAACTGTACTATTTTTCATAACGGTAATACTATTTTCTTAGCCTTTGCATCCCCGGATGAACTATTTCTCCATTGTGAGATTTACATCAGCCGCTTGTTGATCACATTTAATGGTATGTGACATAAGTACTGATTTCTTCATGCAGCCGATGAAGCGCTTTAAACTGACCCGAAGCTTTCCTCTCCCGTGCAAACACACACACACACACAAAGCAGACAAACACTGTTTGTGTTGTTGGCCCGGCGCTAACGAGGCCAGTGCATGTTGGAAATGAGTGTGAATGATGATGGACTGCTTTGTTGGTGGAGTGGAGACGTGTGTGTCAACTGCACATGAGCAAGTGCAGTTCTGTTAAGTGTAAAACAAGAGATGGTTGTAAATGTTTCCCAACCCGAGAATTCAGTTTATACTTGTGATGATTTCATATATCTTTTGATAAAATAGGACAGTGCCTCGGGGGCCCTGCTGTCATGGGGAGGGGTGGTGTGTGTGTGTGTCTGTGAACTGTCCATGTGACAATCAGCTGCACCAACCACAGTCAGGACACCATCGGGTTGCCTGCAGCTGAAAATTCTGCTAATATCGTCGTTTTCTCTGTCCACTACACGCCATTAAAGTAGAGTGCTTCCTCGCCAAGTTAGTTATTGGTCATTTTTCCATTAGTCATTCAGTCACACATTTTTCTTTATCTACGCAACCGTGATCTGTAGAACAGCTATACCACTGTCCTTTTCTCTCTGATCTTTTTTTATTTGAAAAACCGCCATCACAAGTTTTTTTTATGGTTTATTGCTGCATAATGCTGTCATTATTTATGTATTTGCTCTAACAAATTAGTTACATTAGGTTCTGTTCTTCTTTTGTTTCAGTTGTAACAAAGTTGAATTCTTTATGTAACGTACAGCATAAGGACACTAAAGGCATCATTATGCACCAGACTTGTCCCTCTTGACAGAATCTTGATCTGTTATTGCGCTTCAGAGTGGGGTTTGCGCCCCTGCCAGAACACATTTTGGCAAAGAGTGAGTAAAACACAATTCTTGGCTTCCTGTGTACATGAATCCCTCGTTTATCACGGTTATTCAGTTCCAGAACTTCCAGAAGTAGGATTCCTCATACATGAATTAAATGTTTTTATAGTTAAAGCATAGAAAACCTTTTTACGGCTTTCTAAATACAGCTTTTAACATTATTAGAGCCCTATTGGCATGAAATAACACCCCTATAGTCACCTTTACACTTGTATTACCCAATACAGTAGACATAAATGAGACATAATACAGATACCCACATGTTAGCATTGGGAGAGTTCTTTACTTCCTGGTATGTACAGTATTTCCTGCGGTGGCTATTCTCATCACTGCAACATTACTGACTTACTACAGACCGCAACAACTTTAAATGCATCTTCTTAATGCCTTACTTTTGTATTTTATTATTAATATCCATAAAATGCTTAACTTGGGGAAAAATGTGTACATTTCGCTTAAATCTGCATATTTTCTGACTAATGATAGCCTCTATGTAACCACAAAACCGATCGTTATTGGAGCTGAAACTATTCTTGTCATTTTTAAGGTGAAGTTGGGCTGTGCGACCCATGAATGGGCCGAGTTTGAAGGTGCCCGGTACGCTGGCGTTGTTTGCCGTGTTGCGGAAGCAAAACAAAGCCCGAACAGTTTGACCCTAGACCTCCGTATGAAAAGTGTTTTGGATCAGTTGGGTTCTTGCATGCGGCATGCTTGTAAAATTATTTGACGCTATTGATCTTTATGGGGAAATTCTTCTCTGAGGACTGTTTGCTCAGTCAGCAAACTGGCCTAGTTGCAATTTCTATAAATTTTCATCCATGCTGGTTATTGAACTTTCGTTAACTGGAATGGCTTCGCTATTGCTTCCTGCTTTTGATGGTCAGTTTGTATCAATTATTTTCTCTTCTAAAGCGATGGTAAGTCCTGCTTAACCTTCAAGTCGCTTGTCCCTACGTCAACCACCTACGCCTTTTTGATATTTGATTCTGTTTTGATTTTTGTTTTGATTTTTATATCCAATCAGAATGATGCCAGAAGCTTGATGATGGCTACCAAAAGTCTTTAGTTGAGCTTAAACTTATGGGCTTCATGATTCAGGTGGTAAGAGTGGTCGTCTCCCAACCTAAAAGTTGTTGGTTCGATCCTCTGTCCTACTGTGATCATGTGGAAGTATCCTTGGCAAGATACTGAACCCCAGGTTGCTACCGATGCTATCATCCGGAGGTTAATGTGGTGTCAAAGTGCTTTGAATGCCTTCAAGTTGGAAAAGTGCTATACATTTAAGAGATCAGTGAATCTATTAGCTATTAGCAGCTCCAGACATGGGTGAGCTTGTACAAAAAATATGCTTGCCTCTTTTGGAAAGCTAAAAAAAAAATTAGCTTTCCCTCAAAGCCAAAACATTTCCTGGGAACCATTGCTCAACGTTGTCCATTAAAGGAAGTCCGGGTTGTGTGGCGTCAGTGGAACTTAATGATGAAAAAAACTGTGAAATGTGCAAAACCTTCCAAAACTGCTTTCAGGGCTCACTTGCAATTGCGCAAACCTCATTATCTCACTCGATTAACTTGAGAAGAAAACATTATAACAACATTTATAGTATCCACTTTGACATAATATTAATATACATTTTAATGTGTATGCCTAACTTTGAACCTGTACCAATTAGTTCCAAACATCTGACCAAATGTCCAACGCGGCGCCTAGCTGAGCTTTCATCGGGCACCCCCCACCATCAGCATTTACATACTTTCAAAAGAAATTCAATAGCATTTTTTTCCTGTAGCTTGTATCATGTTTCCATAATTTACAAATACAAAACCTGAAAGGCAGTATAAATACCCCAAAATACCAATACTGTAAATATTTCAATGACTAAGTAAGCAGTGTAAGTGAAAACACAAAAGTGCATGAATTGTGCACCAACGCTAAAACCAGCAACAAGCGGTTCCCATGAGAATTAGACGCAGCCGAAGCAGGTGAACAGAGCTCGCTGCGGTACCACCCAAAAGTAAAACCACTCGGTTGTTGCTTTCGTGCAAGGAGCGTGACTGGGGGCGTAAGTACAGACCCATTTTCCACATGGTGTAACTTTGATTGCTTATGTCTCCCAGCAAAGTTCCTCAGCAGATGTTATCAGAAGATTGTTACAAAAGTGCTGTATCCAGCTTTGCGTGGCGGACAGATGCTCTCCTCCTGTCTTGTGGAACGTTGTATGACCTGTTGCGCTGCTACTTTGTCTGCACCTGAAGCCCAATGACGTATTTATGTCTTGTAAACGCTCTTCATTCGGTTTGGGGGGCAGAATTTGTGCAATGGATGGGGCAAACGCGGCAAATGAGATGAGGGCACAAGCGGCTTCTAGGGGAGGGGGGCGTAGGGTCTATCTGAGGAGAGCATGAGAGTCTCTTTGTATCCACGTGAAGCTGCAAGCCAGCCAGCTTTGGGCAAGGCCTTGTTTCCCTCCTGCTCCGCCCCCAGCTCCCTTTCAATGGCCCTCTTTGTCCTTACCCAGCCCATTAAACCCCGAAAAAATGACACTTACACGAATACGCATATGAGGATGAAAATCCAATCAGACCTCCACCTGTTGCTGGGCTAGGGGTCGTGAACGTAGTACAACGGAACCCCGGTTAGCGCCATGAAGCCGTTATAGAAGGTTTACATGCAGAAAAAATCCAAATACAAAAATCAATGATAATGTTTCAAAACAAACCTTTGCGTCTCAGCACACAACTATGGTGCATTCAAGGACCGGTAAAGTAGAAAATTCCCACAGCATAAGCATAAAGAGATAAACATGTAAAAAGAAAATGCGGGCTGTCTCTCTATGCTGTACATTTTACCTGCATTACATCATATCTCTTAATTATCACTGACATATGGTGAATACGATGTTTTCTGTGGAAAGAAAACATATTTTGGGTTTTGTTTGGACCAAAAGTCGAGGACCCACAGTGTTGAAAAAAAGAATGCAGAAAACAAGTAGACTTCTTGTAAAGAAAAAGCTTTATTTCAAGTGTGGCAGTGCTTAAACATGTGAAACAGTCAAATGTAAAGGGAAAAAGTCGTCAGCATTTCCAGTATGAGTAGTAACAGATGCAAACACTTTTATTTAAATAGTAGGGCTGCATGCAAGGGAAAGCAAAATATGACAAGTGATTATGATGATGAAACAAAGCAATACGTGTTTTTTTTCCAGCATTTTTAAGTAGAATAAACTAAAATGAGAATGAGGATAAGCGGTATAGAAAATGGATGGATGGATGGAGAATATGAGAAAATGTGAATTTGTGTTCCCTCTGTGTTTAATGCGTAATAAGCAAGAATAAAGACAAAAGGCACGTTTAATATAGACTATAATCTTATATATGCTACTGTACATGAAAGCCGTTCTGTGTCAGCATATGGCAAAACTTTTGCACACTCTGAAGATGGAACGTTTCACAGTAAATTCAGACTTTCAGTGGAGATAACAAAAGCGGGACGTAGTGAACACGACATGATTACAACAATTACAGAGTTTCATGAGACATGGAAAATTATAAATAAACTATTTTTCGCCCATGAAGGTTCTTCACGAGTCTGTCAAAAATGCAACTAAAATCATTCACGCCCCTCAGTGACCGTGTAAAATAAGAATATTCTTGACATGAGTACATCTGAAGTCGAAAGGCTAGTTTAACTACGTCTAATTGCGCTAATAATGCAAGGTAGCTTGGAATGTCGCATTGGGAGAAACTGCCACTGTAGCGGTTTCTTGGTTACATATTTCAACAAGTTTTGGTGTCAAGTTTTTTTGGTCATTTTACAAATGGAATTTCAAGTACATCATATAAACTAAACTAACAGTCATCATGAATTATTATTATTATTATTATGTTTACTTTGAATTGGTGCACTCGCATAAAGTTGCATTCCAAATGGGTGAGTGTGCAGCAATGGACGCCAACCACCCTTCAATGATAGCGGAAGGGGAGGGACTAACTGGAGTGGTTGCGATTCACAATTAAATAGCAGCGAATACAAAGAGGAAGCGGATTTACAGTAAGTGGATTTGGGACAGCGCTGCACTGCCAAGATTAGCGCCGTCAAGAATGAAGTACACCTAGTACAAAGTATAAATACTGAAGCCTGAATTGCAACACAGCCTTATCCATGGCAAACCCTCCTCGTGCACACACGTAGTGACAAAAGACAAATAGAAAGAAAGCTCTACAAACAGCAACAAATGTGCCTATGAGACCAACAGTGTTAGAGTGATGATTTGCCAAAAAGTATTACGAGACTGCTTGAAAAGTATCTCTTGGCTAGGCCTGTCACGATAATCGCTTAATCGAACTGGGTTGAAAAACAAAGTCGATGTTCGAATGCCTCCTGTGTGCCACACAGGATGGATGACGAGGGTTCACTCTGTGCGTGTTGGTGCTGCAATGGAATGAATGGAGAGATTGAAGCATCCTCTCGCCCATTCAGCCTCCTTGCCCCAGCAAGTTAGCCTCTTGAGCACGAATGAGGGCACAACAATTTTGGTTTAAAAAAAAAAAAAAAAGGGTGAACGCGTGAACATCGACGAACCGATATGCTTCGTCCCGACAGTCAGCGCTGACTGAGGCGTAAATATAAGCAGAAATGTAAATATAAGCCTTTCAATACTTTTGAATAGCCAACATTTGGGGAAATGTTTGACAGACTGTAGGAATTCCCAAAGGAAGAACGCACCTGTACATGACGCAAAACAGCAATTCCTAACCGGGTGAGAGAAGACGTGTTGAAGGACGTCACAAACATTGCATTTTACTTGTGCAGGGCCTATTTTTTTTACTGTTTTTGGTTATGATTGTGTTTATTTATTTATGTATTTTATATTAATTGGGATAATTTGTCTGTTTTTTCATTACTATGTTTTATACTTATATTACTCATACTATGTATTCTTATTGTTATGCCATGTAATCCATGAAAAATGGTCTCAAAAAATGTTGTTAGTAATAATGATTATCATCCAGCAAAATTTGCTATCGTGACAGGCCTACTTGCGCCTGAGAAGTGAATGGGCCAGCAAGACTTTGGCACTCCATTCTTTTACATAAAACAAAAAAAAAGATTTTATAACTTTTCATTCTTTCTAGATGTAAAATTGGAATATTCGCAGTGTAATCCATGACAACCTGATTCCGCTTCTTTCTTCAAGGGGGGTTGGATTTAATGTTCCCCTTCTCTGCCTACGATCACCAACCAGAGAGGAACGTAATCCTTCATCACTGCTATTTGTGTTGTTTGGAACGATCGGCGTTTGCTGCAAATCTAATCAGGAACATGCTGGGTGGCTGTTTTTACTTTGCGCCACCAAAGTATCGCATTTTCACTCTTAGACTGTGTGCATCAACGGTGCTTCAAAAGCACCATTTTCCAAACTCTTCCTTCATCTGTGACAGCATTTCTGCATCTGGGCGAGAGCAGAGCAGGGTTTCTTCCCTGCTGCCTCCCCAGCCGACTCCCCTGGTGCCAGCCCAATCCCCTTGACCCAGACCACTTTCACCCCCAACGCTGCTGCTAGTGCTGCTTCTCGGGTTGGGCGTGGGGGCTGGACCTGCACCAGTGCCCTCTGGTTTTGTTATCTGTCATGGCCGCGACAGTGTAGTGTAGACAGGCTGCTCCCAGTGTGTGGGGCTGTGCGACTGTGGTACACCCGGTGGGTCAGTGATGGCAGTGTACAGGGGCCTCTGAGTGGGCCCCATGTAAGAGAAGGCAGAGTATAACCCTGTCGCCTGGCTGGAGTTAGCATAGTAGGACCCTGATGCTTGTTGGTCAGCATACTCGGCGAACTGAGCCCTTGCGGCCAGCGAGGGGAAGGCAGAGCTGTAGTGAGGGAGGCTCAGTGGGGTGTAGGTGACATGGGAACCGGCTGAAGCTGCCTCTGAAAAGTGACCACCAGCACCTCCGGCTTCGCTCTTGATATGGGCCTTGGAGGGGTCTGGGCTCGGAGGGGAGCCATGATGTTGCGGCTGTTGCTTGGACATCCAGGCTGCAGAGTGTCCACTGGCTACTGCCAGGGCTGAGGAGATTCCATATGTGTATTGGGATGCAGTGGTTGCAGGTGTGGCTGCTCCTGACCCTGCAATCTGTCCGACTCCTGGGTGGCCATTGGGGGGAAGGTACTGGTCAAACTCGTTGACATCAAAAGGCTCCATTGTGGCCATCACATCGCTGCTCATCTCACCTATGTCCACATTGCCAAAGTCAATATGAGGCTTCCCACCTGCACTACCTTCTGCTCCTACTGGTCCACGGGAGATCACCCCATTGCCAAACACCTCCCTCTTTCCATTCGCAGCCTTCCCAGACTGAGGCTCTGTCTTGGGTGTGGTTGGGGGTGTGGGAGGACTGTGGCTCTGACCTGCAGAAACATAAGAGACTGTTGTTTGTGATAAGACAGACAAAATGAAAACACTGTGTGACGGTGGCATACAAGCGGGGTGGGTTGAGGGAGCCGGTAGCCCACCTGCAGCGTGCGTGTGGTGCCTATCTGCCAGAGGGGATCCGGCTCCCTCACTGTGGTCCACATCCAGATGGTGACCATCGTAGATGGATTGGCTGTGCTTGATCTCACCCTCCGAATGGCCATCTGCATCACTTCCTGACCCGGAACCGAGCTTGCCGTTTTTGCGGCGTCGTGGCTGATATTTGTAGTCCGGATAGTCTTTCTTGTGCTGCTTTCTCAGCCTCTCTGCTTCCTCGATGAAGGGTCGTTTATCACTGTCATTGAGAAGCCTTGAATAAAAAAGAAACTTTAGTGGGCATTGGTAGCTTATTGGTCACACGTACTGTATGTACAATCCAAAGGCCAAACGAAGGAAATAATTGGAGGTAAGGTAAATGGCGTGTATCGTTTGTAAAAAGTAAGTTATATCCCCAGGCAGTAAAAGTCAAATGTTTAAGGGTACAACAACTGTGGCAGCCTATGGTACCTGGAGTGGGTTAGGTAATCTACACTCATGCCCTTTAACCAGTATAATGGTCAATGATCAAGACACCTTCTCACCTCCAAAGCTTCCCCAGGGTCTTGCTAAGCTCTGCGTTGTGCAAGTGTGGGTGTTGGTCGGCCAGTTTTCTCCGCGCCGCCTGCGCCCACACCATGAAGGCATTCATGGGTCTCTTCACGTGCGGCTTGCTCTTGTTCCCGCTGTTCATACGCACGGGCATGGGCACGAGTGTCCAGTCATAGCAGTTGAGCACCTGACTCACGGCCTCGCGGATACCAGCTGGGAAGCGCTCGTCCTCGTCGTCGGATTTACCGGCACAGTTCCCCCCTGCTCCGTCATCCAGACCCGCCAGCAGCTGCTGCCTATGGAGAGGCGACTCATCCTCACCGGTTGCCCCAGAAGAACGACCGGGTGATCGGGAACGGCTGTCGTCCGACACTCCTGGGCTGAGCTCGACATCTGACAAGCTGTGCTCCTCTCTGGACATCTTCACGCACCCACAAGCTGCCAGCTGTGCAGAGGGTGCTAGACGTGTTGCTAAAACTACCTGTTGGATTTGTGATGTTTGTCCCGACGGTAAAGCAGTGTTGTGCTGAAGTCCGTCGGTGTGTCTGATCTGTACTCTCGACCTTTGGTAAATTATAATATAAACTGCCAATCTGTCTCCACTCTCAGTCTCCTTTGTAAAACTCTATGAGGGTTGAACATCAAAGTTCTTTCCATCCGTGTGGTTGGTATCATAGGCGGCTCAGTGCGCACCTTGGACCCCAGTTTACCTGCTAAAGCACCGCTGTGTGCACCAAACACGCTCACTTGTCTGAAGCCCGCCCCGTGTCTCTTGCTTCTGAGGGTCCCGAGAGGGGAAAATCAACACGTTGGACCTGAAATGGCAGAAAAGGCCACTTAATGATGACTCTTTACTCTCAGAAAAAAAGTAGTTGAGATCTGAATCGTCAACTCGGTAGTAAAGTTGCGGACGTTTTGCTTCTATTCGCAGAGGCTTGGTCAGCTAGAGGCTTTGGTACAGAGATGTACGTACTTCTCGTCTGCAACTCTACTAAGCAGTCCAGTCGATGAGTCCGATCATCTACTGCTATGGATAATGGCTGGACTACTGAGAGCCTCCACAAGAGAAAAAAGTGCATCATTGTACCCTTATGGGCGCATAGCTTGTCTCGTTGTACTGAGCTGTTAATGGCGAAAATTCTATGCAGTCGAACTTTTGTTTTCCAGTTCCCCAGTTCTTGTTTGACTCGGTTTTCGACAACAATTTTCGCCAAAATGTTGTCCGTTTTTGTACAGCATTGTGCATTACAAAGTAGTCCGTTTGCCCTGCATTGTATCGTTCCACGAAATCAAGCGCACAAACAAAGCACCCTATTCTTCCTATGACGCACTGTTTATACATTTTTATAGCGTGCAACTGCTAAATACCTGCCATGGGGCCAAGGAAAGTTGCGAGTGCCAGCAATTTGATAAAGAAGTTGAGAAACACAATTGAATTAAAGAAATGACTAATCGTAAAGTACAACAATAGCATCCTCACCAATAAGGTGGTGGCGTTCATGAACGAACCGGTTCTTTTGAACAGCTCATTAAAATGAACGATGGGAACCGAATTGCAGCTAGGAACCATTTAAGTTAAAACGAGTTAAGGGCAGGCTCCATTCCATTTTCTTCCGCTTATCCGGGTCCGGCTCGCAGGGGGCAGCAGTTTCAGTAGGGAAGTCCAGACTTCCCGGTCCCCGGCGACCTCTTCCAGCTCCACCGGGAGGACACCGAGGCGTTCCCAGGCCAGCTGTGAGACATAGTCTCTCCAGCGTGTCCTAGGTCTTCCCGGGGGCCTTCTCCCGACTGGGCATGCCCGAAACACCTCACCAGGGAGGCGCCCGGGAGGCATCCGGACTAGATGCCCGAGCCACCTCAACTGGCTCCTCTCGATGTGAAGGAGCAGCGGCTCTACTCTGAGCTCCTCCCGGATGGCCGAGCTCCTCACCCTATCTCTTAGGGTGAGTCCAGCCACCCTACGAAGGAAACTCATTTCCGCCGCTTGTATCCGCGATCTCATTCTTTCGGTCATGACCCATAACTCATGACCATAGGTGAGGGTGGGAACGTAGATCGATCGGTAAACAGAGAGCTTTGCCTTCCGGCTCAGCTCTCTCTTCACCACGACGGTCCGGTACAGCGACCGCATTACTGCAGATGCTGCACCGATCCGTCTGTCGATCTCACGCTCCAACCTTCCCTCACTCGTGAACAAGAACCCGAGATACTTGAACTCCTCCACCTTAAGCAAGACCTCACTCCCAACCCGGAGGGTACAGTCCACCCGTTTCCGACTGAGAACCATGGCCTCGGATTTGGAGGTGCTGGACATCTCACGGGATTACCTTTCACAGGTAAGAATGAAAAAACGATTTGGCCATTGAAACATCGTTTTCATTTATTACTGTTAAGTTCCTATCCTTCCTTTGCTATAAGAATCAATGTAAGAACACCACGTACCACCAACGGTGGTTTAAAAGAGCAGAACAAATAAATGTCTATATTTGTCACAAGTGGAAGTTAAATTTTGTAAAAATGCAAACAATATAGAGTCACTGTATGGTTATGATAGGTTATACAGTCAATGTTAGCAGCTAACATTAGCTACATCGCTATCATTAGCTTCCATGCAGTACGGAACCATGACAGACAGCACCATTAGCGTTTGGTTTTCTATGCCTGTTTGTTTCCCGTACATACTTTATTAGTGGAAGTGTGTGAAAGGATGAGTAAAAAGGCTCTTTATGAAGTTTGGTACAGTTCCTTGGATGAGTTTAGGGCAGGTCTGCCACATCCAATATGGCGGACACGCTGACATATATCGCAGTAACGAGCCAACCTGCTTACGAGGCGCCTACGTATACATGTCTACAAGCTCTTTCTCTCTCTCTCCGACTGACATATTGTGTTGATTTTTGTTTGGTAATGTGGCCTAGCGGTTTGTATGATGGCCACACAAGAACGATGTGGGGTGGAATCTGCTTTGGGCATCTCTGTGTGGAGTTTGAGTGTTCTCCTTGGGCCGTGCGTGCGTTGGTTTTCCTCCCACATTCCAAAAACTATGCATGTTTGGTTAATTAGCGACTCGGAATTGTCCGAAGGAGTTAATGTGCCTGTGAATGGTAGTTGATGGGCTCCAGTATGCCCCCCACGTCCCCAGTATGGACAAGCGGTGTAGAAAATGAATTACATCAAAGTTTACGAGGTTGAATTTGCTGGTATAGCTAATATTATTTCATCATTTGTCTAATTCAGTGGTTTTCAGTAGTGTTTTGTGTTGTAACTGTTGCATATTCATAAAGCCGAGGCTCATTTCAATGTATTGAATTATACGGCATTAAACCTCAAGTATAATGTAATTCCTGCATACCGGCCCTCGCACACCCCCCCCCCCCTTTCCGCGCCAAAAATAAGCCACTGCTGTTAAAGATTTGGCAGTTATTCCAAGCTCCCAGGAGAGAACGTGTCGGAATGATGTGAGACCGCAGTAGCACAGACCTTGGATTTACGCTGCGCTTCTTGGATAAACACGGCCTGGCTGTGGAAATATAAACCTCTCAGTGCGCGGTGCCATTCGACACAGTGCGCTTGTTGCACAGGGCCGCGTCTATTAGCGGCAGCAAAATGCGTCCTTGTTTTGTCCGTTGAGTCAACACCCTGTCCCGGCTTTACACCGGGCTAATGTGCCGTGAATCGGCAACACGCAACTCAGTGGTTTGTTTGCCAACCTCGTCGGGCTAAATTGCAGCGACGTTTTAGCTCCTGCCCGCGTCTGCTGGCATTATGAAAGAAATTGTCAATTTAACTGTTTGTTTTTATGCGTTGCCCCACCCTTAGCCCCAAGTTCCACTTTCCACTGACATTTTGGTACCTTGGTATGTAAATTAGATTCCATGGTAATATTGGGAACATGCGGATGACACGATCATCTGGATGCTTTCTTACGCCACACTTGTTGTTTATTTACCTTTTTACGCAACATAATGAATTCTGGGAATGTCATTAGTTCCACTTGATGTGCCAAAAATGTGCCCTTAATTTGTTGTTTTTTTCCTTTCCTTAACTACAAGAACTCATATTTATTGGATGTTACTCTCAGGGAGAAAACACAATCACGCTAAAGTTCATTTCTGAGTCCTGTGATTTCAAAAAATGTCTCAACATTTGTGAATGCAGCAGGCTTCGCATTAAAAACGACATAAACCCTACCATTTTAAAATTTTTGGGCCTGAATTGAACACGGAACACCTTAAATTTAAATCAATGCATAACCATTTCTGAAAAAAGACATGCCACAGTTAACAAAGCAATCATTTACCACCAGTAAAAAGTAAGTATAAATGACAACTTCGCCTCTTATCCAACAAATAAGCAACCAAAGCACAAGCAGGCATCAGCGGTAGATAGAGGAAATACGGCGCATCTTACTTCAGCAGAGAGGAAAAGTTTGGTGGTCGCTTGAGCCGGAGAAATCCTCCAGTTCCTTTCCACAGTGACACTGCAGGCTTCCCCAGGCCCCTGTGCCAGGCTATGAATGCAAGCTCTGTGTGGCTGCAGCGGGCCTTAAAGGGCTCCTTGTATGAGGCCCACACAGGAAAAAAACAGAAGTCATACAGGGAGGTCAGATCTTAAAGGAACAGCAAACTGATGTTTGGCTGCAGGTCTGTTGCTCCCTCCCTTTCTCTTTTAGGTACATTTAATGCAACAAAACAAGTTAGTTAACAAGATGTACTCTAACCAAATACATTACTCCCATAAGTAATAATGCAAATTTTATGAATCCGTTCCATAGTGAATATCAGACGTCACATGACCAGAAGTGAGCTTTGAGGATAAGCCAACAAAATATCCGAATGCACCCCAGTCGACATTCTCCTGATGTTTTGTTGTCTCAAACTCCAAAATGACTGGCAGAAGTAATTCCACTCCGTCCCAAGTCTAGATGAGCCTTGGAAAGCGAAAGATGACGGGCTTATGCGTATGCATTCTGTCTTCTTCTACAGTTTGGTGTGCCATGTGTTTACTCGTTTTTACCCAGTGATCCGTTCCCGTCTGGATGCAAGTATTTGCTAAACTGGCACAGTATGGACACAATTTTCTTTTTTTAACTGCCAAAATAAAAATCCTAGGGCCTTAGTTATTGAATTCAAGTCTCTGCTTGAGATTAAGAATTGATTTATATGCACGTAAAACTGTAACTGGAAAACCATACAAATGTTTTTTTGTGTTAGCGTTCTTGAGACTTTGGCGTAACCGTTTTAGTTGGCAAAGAACTGCAGTCAACCGCTGATGACATCATAAACGGGTGACGGAACAAAGCAAATTAGTGTAATATCTTATTAATAATAACGTAATCGATTAGTGTTAGACTATACCAAGGACCAAACAACTTTGAACAAAATCATATAATACAATTATAATGCTGATAGTTATTAATCACAACCTCATACTGCATTTGTTTGAGGACCATAATGGATGTAAAAATATAGAGGATGTTTTCTTTAGTGTGCACAAATATAGCAACACCAATAAATATTGTAAACTGTACGGGGGTGTCATTACCGGTGTGCATTTAAAAGTGCGACGTCGTCTGACACCATGATGTTATTGAGGGAGTGGCTGTGATTGTGTGCGTGTGTTTAGGCAGCAGGCGTTATTAAGCAAACAGTGAGAGCGGAGGAAGGAGAGGGGACGTTTGGACACAAACGCAGCGCTGTTCTTGCCGACAGTGCCCACCCATGTCCCCCACTCCATTCCCTAAACTCAAACTTTGGAAAAAAAAAAAATCCTGGATTGTTGACTTCGCGCTTTTGTGTCTTATCACGGGTAAATTGTAATCATGTGACGCTTTAAATGACACACAGCTACATAGGGTGTGTGCCTGACACACACAACTAACTAGATATTAGGTTTTATTAGATTTTCTCTCTAAAATTATTGGATTGCTTTTTTTTGTGTTTGAGCAGTGTACTAATAACTAATAACTGAACTTTTTATTTTATCATAACTTGAAATTTATACTTTTATATAGTAATGATAGTTTGAAACATCAACACACCCCCGACATTTGAGCATACTGAACATACAGTAGCACAGTAGTGCAATGCCGATTAATCAATGTTATTGGTATATTTATATTGCAACATGGCAAACAAGTTACCAGTAGGTGCAGTAGATTCTCGGAAAAGAACAAGACACAGCATTCATGATATGCACGCTCTTAAGGCTGTGCAATTGGGCAACTAGTTGGAAGGGGGGTGTTAAAAAAATAGCAGTGTCTGCCACTGACTTTACAAACTCAAAACTATTTTGGACAAACTTTTTTTGTTTCAAGGGTTTCGTAATGACTAAACTGATATTTAGTTGTATGAGCAACTGCCTCACATCTGTGTGGCATGGAGTCAACTAACTTGTGGCCCCTTTCAGCTGTTATTCAACTCCAAGATTCTTCCACAATTAATTACCATTTCTTGGTTTTGTCGCCGAAACAGCATTTTTGATGTCGCCCCTCAAGTTCTCCATTGGATTAATTTCCGGGGATTGGGCTGGCCACTCCATAACATGAATTTTGTTGGTTTGGAACCAAGATTGTGCTTGTTTACTGCGTTTGGGTTATTGTCTTGTTGAAGCCATTTCAAGGGCATGTCCTCTTCAGCATAAGGCAACATGACCTCTTCAAGTACTTTGACATGCAAACTGATCCATGATCCCTGCTAAGGGATAAATAGGCCCAACACCATAGTAGGAAAACCATTCCCATATCACGATGCTCTACTGTCTTCACTGTGTACTGTGGCTTGAATTCAGAGTTTGGGGGTCGTCTCACAAACTGTCTGCGGCCCTTGGACCCAAAAAGAACAATTTTACTCTCATTATTCCACAAAATGTTCTTCTATTTCTCTTTAGGCCAGTTGATGAGTTCTTTGGCAAACCTCTTCTGCACATGCCTTTTTTTAACGGACGGACTTAGCGGGGGATTCTTGTAAATAGATTAGATTCACACAGACATCTTGTAAATGTCACAGTACTTACAAGTCCCTCCAGACTGTCTTTGATCATCCCGGAGCTGATTATTGGCTGATAATTGGTATTCTGGTTTTTCTTCCATCCATTTTGATAGTTGTCTTCTGTTTTCTGCCCCGTGTCTCTGGTTTGGCTCTCCATTTTAAGACATTGGAGATAATTTTAGCTAAACAGACAAATATTTTTTGCATCTCTTCATAAGTTTTCTCCTCTCCAATCAATTTTTTGATCAAAGTACGCTGTTCTTCTGAACAATGTCTCGAACAACCCATTTTCCTCAGGCTTTCAAAGAGAATGCATGTTGTGCTGGTTTCAACCTTTAATTAGGGGCCACCTGATTCACACCTTTTTTTCACTAAATTGATCCTTGATTGAATGCCACACTGCTATTTTTTTAACACACACCTTTCAACTAATTGCCCAATTGCGCAGCATTAAGAACGTGCATCACGAATGCTGGGTCTTGTTTGTATTCTTAGAAGCTTGTTTGCCATGTAGCAATAAAACTATACTAATAAAAGTGATTAATCAGGTTAGTTGCATTGCTATTACTTTGAACACTACTGTAGATGTGTATATACGTGTGTGTGTGTGTGTATATACACACACACACACACACACATATATAGATATTTAATTTTTTATACGTATTTACTCCGAGATTTAATAACAATGCATTATAGCCGAGTAAATTTTGCATTTTTGAGGTGCAGTACGTGTAAACTGCAATTGAGGAAACCAAAATATTAGAAACTGGTGTTTTTTAGTGGAGTTGTACAGTACTTGACTGATCAATTTTTATTATGCTGTCAATACTATTAGTGGACCAGCCTTAGCCAATAGCATGTCAACATTTGAACAATAATACAGCTGTTTCTTCCTGCAATGCCCCAGCCAATGATTGCGTTTACATCCAGCCATATGTCTATTTGTCTGCTGACGCATGCATTTGAGATGTTTCTAAGATGAAGCTATACAAAAAAAGCAATCAGTGAAGTAGCAATTATGATGTATCGTGGCCCATGAATTCATGAATCACCCGTTTTGTCAGTTTTCTGGCTCAGACACAGCAAATTCTCGGGGTAATTCACGATGACTCACAAGAAGCGGAATGAGCCTCTGATGTGGGAGCATGAATTTGTCAAGGGTTTGAGCAGAGATGAAAACACCCCCCCCCCCCCCCAGCACCATGTTTTTATTTTTATACTATTTTTCTGCGAGTGTTCTTCTTCTTCTTCTTCTGTGCAAGGCTGATTGGTTGTGTCTTCCTTTATCTGTTGAAAGGATGCACTGTTACATGTTCTGGTGTTTGTTTTATTCTAAATTTATGATAAAAATGTGGGAAGTGAGGTGTTTGCAGAGCTATACTCGGTGTATTATGTTTGCAACAAATTCATTTGTGTGTGAGTTTAATATATAATTCATGGTATTGTGCAGTAATCCTACAGTAATCAAACCTACAATAAAACATCAAGTCTGGTGCTTGTGTGTCTCACCGAACGTGACCAGCGTAGAATACTACATATCATCACAGCATCTGCTGAATGCCTAATGTTTTTCATTTTTTATGCCTCCAAATGTTTAATTTAGGGCAAAAAATACGTAAAACTTGCTTAAATATGCATATATTTTACTAACAGGCCATATCCAACCCCAAAACAGGATAATTTATTTAGGATTTATAAATAAAAAGTAAAGTAAAGCCGTGGAATTTGAAGCATGACTCTTTCTTATAAAATACAATTTCTGTTTCTATGGTTATCATTGCACTTTTTTTGTCATCACTGCTACACTTTTGTGCTGGTGTCGCAAATACATGAAGTACATTTTTGAGGCACATTTTTCCCCAGGATTTTGAAAGATCATCTTTTTGGTTGTGGGTGCTTTATAGGAGCCATCTTTATATCTTTATAGGGCTGAGTGAGAGAGAGTGTGTGTGTGTGTGTGGGTGTGTGTGTGTGTGTTGCTGCATCAATGAATATACTCATTGTGTGTTCTGCTTCATATCTTCTTTGGCCCGCCGAAGGAAAGAATCTAGTTACTTAAATTGTGTGAGGCGTAACATCTAAGGGAAATTGATACATGGGGGTGTGTGGCGTTGCGTGGAGATGGTATTGGCTGATCTGAAATTGTATTCTGTGATCAGTCAGCCTCATGTTTCCTGTTTCTGACTTTCGTAGGGCCACTGAGTGGATGCCAAGTGGTTTATTGTATTACATGAAGAGCTGAAGAACTTTTCTCAAACACGTTTTAAATACGTATATTTGTGTAGATGGATACTATGTGCACCTTTGCGTGTAAGAAATATGTCAAAAATTGAATGTCAGCAGCTGGATGTGACACTTTAGCACATGTGTGTCCAAAGTGCAGCCCTGGGGTCATTTGTGGTCCATGTTTTGTTTTGTATTGGCCCGCGGCAGATTGTAGAAATAAGATTAAACAAACAAACAAAAAATCTCCACACCATTAAAAATGGACAAATAGAGAAAAAAGCCACAATGCAAAGAGAAAAAGAAAATGACCACTTTGCAGTTGGAACTTCACCCCCTCACTCTAGCTTTTCAAAAATTAGTGAAGCAATAAATGATCGCCTTTTTGTGGTTGGCTACAGCCTATTATTTGTCGAAAAATATGCAGACCAAGCAATTTTTGCGTATTCTTGTCCTAAAATAGGTATTTTCTAGCATTAAAATGACTAAATAAACTAAAACTCAAATACACTTTAAGGGATAAAAGGACATTGATGACATTGTAGTCTACACTGGCCACTAAGTGTCACAAGTAACACGCACCAGACTTGATCGCTGCATGATTATAATAATCATCATTATCATAATCATATTAATAACACGGGGGTACTGTTGTAGCCGTACAACTCTAAATCCCTGATGTCACTTTCTGTCCACACGTTTGGAAGACATTTATTGAAACACAAACATTTATTGAAACCATTTATTCTTTTTTTCTCTGATTATGAGTTTAAATAAAACTGTAGGGATGTTATAATATGTCTAGAGAGCTCTAATAATATTAAAAGCCATATGTAGAAGGTCGTAAATTTTACGCTGTAGCTACAAAACAGCTACAAAACAATTTGATTTGTAAAGAGGAAATCCTACCTGGCGGAAATTTATTTAACGCGTTTGGGTCTGCAACCAATTAACTGCGATAAACGAGGGGTTACAGTATATATTTCATGTTTTTAGGCTTTATACAAATATAAATATCAAGGTGGTCCCCTGCGTCCTGTGATTTTTTTTTCTACTTCAGTGTGTGGCGTTTGGTAAAAAAAAAGTCCGGACAACTAGCACGTTGGCACCTAAAACCTTGTGTCCCCCCAAAATCAAGGTTTGGTCAAGTGCACACAATTTTTTTTATCTGTTTGACTACTTTTTTCTTTTCTTTTATGTACAAATATGATTGTTATTAGAGATGGAAATAATCCTGCATAATTACATGAAAATATCTGTCAATGTGTCCCTGTCTGTCTTAATTAAATACATGTACAAATCTTTGTAGACCAAACATATTTGCAGGTTGACTATAATAATCTGAGCGTATAGTGGAGCGTAATTACCACACGCCACTTTACCTTAAAGTGTTATTATGCTTTCTAGCATTGTGGGTGTAGTTTATAGTAATATAGAACACCACTGCATCACAGTGGAATATTTTGTTTTTTTAGTTTTATATGTCTAGCATGGCCTCACTCTCAATAAAAGTGTAACCCCAAGCTTAAAAACCCAACCTGGGGATTTTCTATGTCCTAAAATATGTGCAGTGTTGATTTGCATTGCACCTAGTTAGGTTAGAGTGGATTCCTGGTACAATAGAACATCTCCAGAGTCTGGCGAGAGATACGAAAAAGACACAAATGCCTGCAAGGGGGCTGCAATGACATTTCTGCTGACAACCCATGCAACCTCGTGCTCCTCTTCGAACAGACATGGCGACTGAACTCATTTTTATGAATTTTCTAAGCATGTGCTCAGCTTCATTCTATCAGAAACTTTGTTGTTTGGAGTGTCGTTCTTGTTTTCCATCTTAGTTTGTTGTCAGCAGAGCGCTGTTATGAATGAGCTAATTGTTATCCAGTCATTGCTGTCACACAAAATGTCAAGCGGGCAGAGGCCAAGGCTCCAAACACAAAAATTATCCACTTTAAATCAAATGCACAAAAAATGCTACACACACACAAACCTCCTATACACATTTTTGCCGACTCGCGTGAACGAAAGCCTTATTGTTATTGTAGTCCAGACATACAACGCAAATTACTGCAGCTGCTGTTATGTAAGAGTATATTAAGTAAATATTGGAATGGGTAAGAGGCAGCAAGGCTGCACAAATTAGCCTTTTATTGCTGTTCACCAAATAGCAGTATATACCTCACAGCAATATCGACTAATGTGCACATATAAGCAAATGTTATGTATTTTCTTCAAGCATAAAAATGGCTATATGAACTCAATTTCAAATATAAGGCATGTGGTATTCTACACTGGTCACTGCGTGTCCGTATTGTTAGGTTGATGAGATAACAGCCACCGCAGGAAGTACTGTACACAGTACACAGTACACAGACACACCATAAGTAAAAAAAGAATAACAAGGACCTTGTGAGTCTAAATTGTTTCTTATTACATGCCTCATTTTTGTCCTATTATGTCTGCTATATTGGGTAATAAAGTGTAAAGGTGGCTATAGGCGTGTTATTTCATATCTAGAGTCTCTAATATTGTGACAAAAACAGGGTTTCTAAACTCTAACTACAACACTATTCAATTTACAAATTAGGAATTCCGGAAATTACTTTGTCACGGTTGGGTTTGGAACCAAATAACCTGCAATAAACGTGGGGTTACTGTGTGCACGGATGGAGGAAAACAACATTGTCAAACTGCCGCATGTTGAAAATCCTTTACTATTACCCAATCCCTGGATAAAGTCCTAAGTAACTGTGCAAGGACTGGTTATTTTTGCTTTCAGTTATGTCTAGAATTCCTTATGTCAGCATCAGGGGTGTCAAGATAAGCGGTTCCACTGCACAACAGGGTCAAATAGAACTGTCCTGGGGTGAGTTTCTTCCCATAAATCCAAAATCCAATTCACTTTGCAGTATAAATTGCCATGTCACTTTAGCTATTGTACTGAGCAGCCAGAACCGAGATATGTGCATCACTTTTTGACCTCACACTAAATTTCATTACAATGCTATGGTCATCGTCGCAAATATTCCTCTTTTTGTTATCACTGGTACATACCTTTCTGGGGTTCCATCGCAGGAAAGACGGTACTAAGTCAAACTCTTGCAGAGTGAAACTCTTGCAGAGAGATGATCCTCTTGCAAGATTTGAGCATATAATCCAGTGTTATATTCACTGACTAATCATTTCCATTACAGTTTTGCCAATAACTAATGAAAAATGCATTTCGGAGGCGTTATATCAAACTAAATATAAATGTGTGCAACGTGTTAAGAAGTCATGTTTTGTTCGTAAGCACCTTCCCAACACGCTGGTCCCAACAAGCCTTCCCGTGGATGAGAGACGAGGACAAATGACTATTAACCACTGCTTGCTTTCATTACATTTTGATGATTGCTTCATTAGCATTGAGACAGAGAAAAGCCTTAATCTATTTGGCATCGGAGTTGCTGGTGTTTTGCAGCTGCAATACGACGCTGAGGAAGCGCAGGATGGATAAAAGATATGTTCAATGGTGCCTTGTGTGTAGCTGGAAGCCGTCCCCAGTCTTGCTCTTGGTGCAAATCACTCCCATAGTTCGTCTGCCGCTTTGTGTATGTCTGTGTGTGTGTGTGTAACCTTTTAAATCTCTACACGTGTGCCCACAATTAAAGTAAAGATGCGTAAAGTCCAAAGTCTGACTGAAAATAGTTAATTGGGCGGAAGGCGAAGGACGCAGAGACTGAGTTGTTTGCAGGGGGACATGCAGAAAATGATGTGCAAGAATTTAGCTGGAAACAAGGACATCCTTTGTTGGGATGTTATCGTGTCTGACTGGTTGCTGTTTTGGATATCCGCAACACACACACAAAAAATTGAATTTTGCATCCGGCTTCACGCCATTGTGTCCGAGTGCAACGTGCAGTTCGGATGCTGCAAGAATATGAAGGAATTGACGGCTGCAATAAAGCAGGCATCCTGTGTTGGGCAGGTGAGGTGTTCATTTGTGTTCGTTTGTGAGGTGAAAAATTTTAGCGAGAACAGGAAGACAAATGATGCATGCTGGGACAAACTAGGAAAAAGAATTCCTATTAGAAAAAAGTCACTTTCTAATCATGAGTTTTTCACAGAACATTGAATTAACCAACCATGAATGGGCGGGGGCCTCGGGGGTCTGGGGGTGGCTGGCCGCAAAGATGCCTGAATGAAAGAGTTTGTTGTTTGATACTGGGAGAGGGAGATGAAAGCGGAGAAGGAGATGGTGAATTTGTTGGGCTCCCCTCTCCCATTGCCTTCTCAGCCTGCGGCCCTCCCTTGCTTTGCCCATGTGAGCAAGAGTTCAAATGCAGGGCCCACAGCTGCTTGCCCAGACTGACATACACACACACACTCACTGGTATTGTGCAGAAACGTCCTCGCCTTAATCCCAAACTCTTATTCTTACCTGGAAATTAAACAAAATCTGTACATAAGCATAAAACACAGCGTTATCCCCAAACTGCTCTCATAAAGTCAACACTATCTTCTATACCAGTGGCTCTTCATTATTTTTTGGAAGGCCCCCCCAGGGGACAGACATTTTTTCACCCCCCTCGCCCGTTTGAAATACGATTAAGGTCCTGTAGTATTAATTAACTTATTGTGCGTTCAAGGGGCGCCGGACAAAGTGCGAAAATCTCAACGCTTGACCTTAAAAAGTTACCAGTGAAGCATAAGGACATAAACGCATTTTACCGGTATATTCACAAATTTACCACCAACTAATGGTGAATGAGATGTGTTTGATGCTGGAAAAAATGAGAGAAAAAAAAAAGTAAAACAAATGTAAGCAAACATTTTCCGGGGACCGTAAATACTGAATCTCAATACTTTACAATACTTTGTCAAACAAAGTATATTTAGACATGAAGTTGTATGACATCCCCATTAGCAACAGGTGGCATTTTTGTGATGCAAATGAATTTGTCTTTTGTACACATACAGTATTTGTTTTGAGAAGCCCAAGTGGCTCTTTTGATGACCCCTTCTGGCGTTCAGACTTTTACTAAAATAACATTTTTATTTAGAATCAGCAGTAATTTGGCAAGAATAATGTCATATCATATTATAATGTGTTATTATTTAATTGATAATATTAACATAAAGCCAAAAAAAATGTGTCTGTTTTTTCTCATAATATTAGGAGAAACAAATAAAGCAAACTAACATTTTTATTTTGGAGTTTTATTTTAAAAAGTTATAATACTATGGGTATAAAATTAAAATACTGTGTAATACTAAATATGACATAGTATTACAAAAATAAATAGCTATTTTTTGCTGACATTTGAAGTAAAACATGACAGATGTCTGTTAAAAATAACTTTCCTTTCAATTCAGAGACTTATTACATTCGAAAATGATTGATCTTGCTTAAAAATACACGCTTTTATTTGAATGATATGGCTTTCGTGGAAATACATTTAAAAATATGTGGCTTTCATGGTTGTCTTAGCCCAAAAGTTTTCCGACCCCTGTCCAAAGGAAATCATTTGGTTAGGAAAATATTGACTCCCATCGCACAAAATCCTTGAAATAGCCACAAACGTGCCAAGCACAACAAACTGAGGCAATGTTTACTTCTGTAAACATGGTAAAGGGTGTGTTTTGCACATGCACGTCACTTCCTGGTTGCATGTTTTTTTGGTCATGTGAAAAATGGGATTTTAACAAAAAACAAAACAAAGCTGGGCATCATACCCTACAGTATGAACGTAGCCCCACAATTTAGCTCGCTTAACTTGTTTCGCTTTTTAAGATCACCAGACAAAATGAATTTTTTTTTCATGATTATTGAGTTTTTCCATGTTTGAGTTTCTGGGCCCATTCTTCTCATCTTAAGGGTATAGGCCTCAAATATTTTGGGAATCTGTAATGGAACACCCCTAATCCAGATGAAAAAGAAGCGCAGCTCAGGATGCAAAGGCCTATTTGCTTTGCATGGTGGAATTTCAACATAAAAGGAGAATGCCCTACACTGGGATTTTCCCTTCTGGATGGATCAATAAAGAATTTATTTGTCTTGCAGCGAAAGCAAAACTGATCCAATCATGGAAGAACAGGAAGCAGCTGATAATGAAATGAGACGGATCAAAACGAGCAATAAAAGCACATCGATTTGGAATTAAGACAAGGAAAGAGGGAAATGGAAACCACAAGCCTGGAAGTATCTTCTGACACAAACAAAAATAATTTCACTTCATAGTTGGCAGATGACAAAGAAGCGACAGAGGAGGAGGAATTGGAGGAGTGGAGGTCCCTGGAGAGCGACGGGGGCATTTAGGAGCACCTCCTCCTGTGATGGAAATCGTTTTACACACACACACACACATCCCATAATTAGCATGCTAACAGGCAGTGAAATGCCCCGCACAAAGACGCACTCTGTTGCTCACTCCGCAGACAATGCACAAAAGGGAGCCCCAAATCCCCCTTATAACTGTCACGACCCAGCATGGCTTCTCCTAGTTGACCATTCCACCCATCACACTCGTTCACTCCGTGACCCGCTAATGAAAAGCCGGTAGCCTCCAGGCCGGTTCCTGCACAGCTCAGCTCATCCTTTTCCTCTCCGCGTTCTCCACTTTCATGTGTTTCTCACCCGCAGACATGCACTTCCTGTCCTCCTGAGACGTGCATGGGAATGGCAGCATCGCATTTACATGCAGTCTGAAAGAATTTTTCACAAATATGTTAGTAAGTCATCCTGTTTCATGGTTGAACACGCTCTGTTATTACTAAAAAAAAAAGTGCATATTTAAGGAAATTGTACGTATTTTTGCCTAAGTTAAGCATTTTCATGCAAAAAGATGGCGAAATGAACTATATTGAACTAGGATTGAAAGACACTGATGATGTGTAGTAGTTCAATTTTACTGTAATGTTTGGTGAGACACACAAGCACCAGACTTGATAACGGGAACATCAGGCTTTTATTGCAGGTTTGAATGATCTCACTATAATCCCCGATAAAAACACGGGCTACTGTTGCGTCTGTAGTTCACGCCAAGCTAAAACTCAGCCCTGAACACCCAACGTCACTTCCTGCCTGTGCCCAACTCAGCTCTCCTGGCACTGGAACACACAAGTTATGTCTACTATGTTGGGTAATACGAGTGTAAATGTGACTATAGGGGTGCTCTTTCATGTCTATAGGGCTCTATTTATGTTAAGAACTGTATTTAGAAGGTTGTAAATAAGCTTTCTATGCGGTGCCTCACCTCTTGTGGCATATTCACTATTTTGTGCTTTTAGCTTAAAAAGGGCAAGTTGATATTCTGATGCAGTATCTGCATTCCATCAGAGTATATTTCACAGGGTGGTGAGAGAGTCTATGAGGCTGGATGTTGGTTGGCCCTGGAGCCGTTAAGCTTGTGTGCGGGTCACGAGAAAGGACCCAGCTGCGCCCGTCAGCACTCTTGGGGGAAAGGATCACAGCGATCCGTTGTGTGCGCGTGCGTCTCCGCGGAACCCTCCACTTTCATCTTTCATCTTCCATCAATGTGACGTTTGTTAGCGGTGTTGTTGGCATGTTTGGCTCAGGTTGGAAGTGTTTTGGTTTGAGTGAAAGGAACACAACAGCATATGTTTGTGACCGTGCAGCACCGCTAACAAGTCACTTGGCTGTCGTGTCCAAAAGATCTCAGCTTATTTACTGTCGATTCAATGATAAGAATTGAATAACGATAAGAATATTAATAGAAGTGGGAGGGTGCACAGCTTCATCTTCTAATCTTAGCATCATCTCAATATGGGTATGTCTGCAAACACTTGGAATTGTGTCTCTCAAGCCAAAACACTCTCAGCATATATTTTTTTTTAGACCTTTCAACATGAATAAGTCCTAATGTTTACTACTTTGTTTTCACACAGCTTCCGGTTTTATGCTTATTAGTTGAGGTGATCATAAGACCGCATGCGGATTGGGGGTGGGCAGATCCAGCCACATATAATATCGATACCGTGTAAGTGTAGTACGCCATTGATACGGCGTGATGCCGGTCATACTTTTACATTGTTGATACTGTTATATTGTTTGCAACCTCAGGGAATGAGAACCAACCATAGTTTTAGCTTTTGTTTTATGATTTTACCCTGCGTCCCATGGCACAAGTCATCCCTCGCCACTTTAAATAATAAGTCATTGCTGTTTTGTAGTAGTACTGCCTATTATTAGTGAAAAATATCTACATTTAAGCAAATGTTACGTATTTTTGACCTTAATTAAATCTTTTTAGGCATAAGAATGAACTAAAATACAAATGTAAGGCCTTCAGAAGAAGACAAATTGTAATATGTAGTAATCGACACTGGTCACTTAGTGTCAGTGATGTTACATTGATGAGATCGCAGCCACCACAGGAAGTACTGTACAGAAACCGGAGGTGAAAAGGAACAAGAACAAGGAAACTCGCCCATGCTAACAGGTGTGACTCTATATTGTGTTTAATACGCGAGTGTAAAGGTGACTATAGGGGTGTTATTTCATGTCAAGAGGGCTCTAAAAATGTTAAAAAACATATTTAGAAGGTTGAAAACGGGTTTTCTATGCTCCAACTACCAAAATATTCCATTTATTTTCAATGTATATATAAATGTTTGGTGAGACACACACATCAGACTTGATCGCCGGAACAACAGGTTTATATTGCAGGTCTGAATAAGCTCATGCTAATAATAACATAATAATAGCAATGATAATAATAACCCGGGCTACTGTTGCGTGCTAAAACTCAACTCTGAACTCCTGACATGACTTGCTGTTCGCTACATTCTCATCTACTCTAGCAAAGTACATGAGCACGAGTTTTATTTATTGTTTTAAATAGCCTAGTATACAGTATATACTATATTGGGTGATCCATAGGGGTGTTATTTCGTGTCAAGAGGGCTCTAGTAATGTTAAACTCTATTTACAAGGTCGCAAACAGGTTTACTGTGCTCTAACTCTGAAAATACTCCGTTTATATTGATAAGTGAATGAATATTCACTTATCACTGTGGGGTCTGTAACCAAGTAATCACGATTATAGAGGGAATTCTGTATTATTTTGCTACAATTGTATTTAATAAAGAGAATAACTGTATTTTGTTTTGCATTCTCCTGTATTTGTATATCATTAAATATCACAAATAAGTTTGATGCGTTAAAAAAAAAAATCGCCTAAAGTCATGTGTGTTCGTGTGTTTATAAATATAAAATCACTTACAAAATATAAAATATACATAATATAAATATAATGGCAGTATCGCCCAACCCAGGACACGTTAGTCGCTCTTCCTTATGACATATTTGCATATAGTCAGTCCCCACTTAGAAAAAGTACTTAATCCTATTCGAACTCACACATATACACATTTAAAGCGTTTCCTTACCGTGCTCTTTTTCCGACGCAGCCCATAGTGTTGCATTTGTGGGCTCCTTGTCCTGTCCGTGGTTGCAGCGACATCTAACGGCCAAGACGGGAACAGCAGGCATCAAAATCGACACTATTTTTAGGAAAGACACTTTACAGGCCCAGGTGAGCATTTTTACTTAAATGATTCAGAACAAAACAATACCATTCAAATGTTTATAAATAACATCAAAAGGTAAACATGATACAACATGATACATTAAAGTGCTTTCATTGTTTTTTTTTTTTCTTCAACTTATTTTTTTTCAAAGAAGAGATTGCCAGTGTGCAGTTGGAAAATGTAAAGCAAAGCAGGAAGACTTTGCAGAAAATGCTTTCTCATATAAAATAACCCGTAAAATAAAAATCCAGGGTACTTCAGAGCTTTGCAAAAAAATTAAAAATAATAATTCATACGGCCATGAAAATGTTTGTTTTTGATATGTACAGTATGTATATTTTACCCGTATGATCGCGTACTGTACTGTATTATAAATTAATACCGACTTAGGGTAAATGTTTTATGTGGAAAACGGCCTACTTCCAGGAGAAAAAAACGATTACTATATTTGGAAAGAAGGCTCAATTGCAAATGTGTATGCTGTATTCATTTTGGTGCGTATGCCTTTTTGTTTGCAAAGTTGAATTTTACCATCTTCAGTACCACAAAAATAGCTGGTATGGTTTTAAAGCCTACATTTTTTAAATCTAAAGTTTGGTGTGCATTGGCACACACACTTTCTAGAACAGGGGTGTCCAAACTTTTTTCCCCGCGAGGAAACTGAAAAATGAACGGATGCTAGGGCCACTTTCATATTTTCTACAACAACACGTGTAGATGTGTAGAAGTTACATATATTTCAAGAACATACTGCATCTCAAGTAAAAAAAAAAAAAAAAAAAAAGAAGCATTTTGTTAGTACGCTCTTTGCTCATTTTTTTCCCACTATTGCTGTTTTTTTTTACATTTTCCAAATATTTAAACTTTCTTCTGAAATACTCCTTGTAAATAATATACTTTATTTCCCATAATGTTTTGTATTTGTTTTATAACATTATCATTATCATTAACATAGCCCCAACTGAAGTTTCCACACATTATAACTATAGTTTGTTTTGTTTCTCATAATATTTAAAAATGTATAATTATAAAAAAATCACTTTTAAACTACTAAAATGACATTTTTCCTCATCATATTCCAAGTTAATACTCGTCAAATGGCGACTTTTTCACGTTAAAATTAATTTCTGCTGTCATTTTTTTCCAACTATTTTAACTTTCTGCTTGTATTTTTTATCCTTGTTATAACTTTATTTTCACAATATTTTGACTTTATTCTTGTAAAATTTTTGCTTTTTCTGCAAACTAATTTTCCCCAAATTACAACCTTATTCAGTGTTCAGTTTGTTTCCCATAACATAACAGCTTTTAAAAATATATTTTTTCCACCTTGATGCTTCTCAAATGACATTATTTTCCCTCTAATATTACATCTTTCGTGTAAAATTGGGATTTTTTTCTCTTAATATTTTGACTTTAATCTAGTGAAATTTACTGCTGTTTTTTCCGTTTTGCCTATTATTATTTTTTTAGTTTTTTGGTAAAAATATATTTTTAGAATGTGCCGTGGGCCAATTAAAAAAACAGCAGTGAACCGTAAATGGCCACACTTTGGATACCCCTGTTTTAGCATCTCTCCCAGGTCCACACTTGCACACAACACACATCTCAAGCAGCATGATGGGCAAAAACAAGTTCAACAAAAATAAAAGAACCAAAGTTCATTAAGAGACCTTATAGCAGTACGATGGGAAGAGCAGATGAGGATTGGTCAAACTGAAAGTGATTGTGTTGTGCGACTGGCTAATGCGTTGATTCATTTAATAGCCTGCACAATTGAAATCATTCAATTAGACACGAAAACCGTAATAAACAACACAATCCACGATAACAAACAACTGGACTTGACTTTGTCCTCCTCAAAGTCCTTATTGCACTTTTCAAGCGGCTTCACTCAAGCGTCATCCCTTTGTTTCCTGTTACAGCAGCTTTGCATCATCTTCCCTACACTGTGTGCCGCAATCCCATAGACCCTAAAACGCAAAGTCAAACGTCCTGGAAATTGTACAATTTGGAGTTCGAGCAAAGCTATCTGGAAAAATATGCCTCAATCATCAAACTACATTGGGATTTCAAAACATCAAGAGCATTGAAGGAAGCGGTTTTAAGCATTTTGTTGTTTTTTGTGATGCCACCGTAGAAGGGTACTAGCAAAGAGGAAAGACGTACTGTTAATGCAAGTTTTATGATGGAAAGTGTTTTAGTCGGGAACTAATTCATTCACTTTACATTATTTCCTATGAGAACAAATGTTGTTAAAGTCAATCACGGAATGGATTTGTCAACTTTGGAAGTTCTACATGGCTTCCAGGACTGTGAAACATTTCAACACCGACAAGGCAAAAGGAGGTTGGGATGTCCCGATATTGAATACGGAAAATCTGTGCTTCCTCCCTCAGCTCCTTACATCTCCGGCTCATTCTTGTAGGTCACCGGATCAAGAGGTATGGCAGTCTGCAGGATGTCAAACTCCATCTGGTTATTGTCCATGTCCAGAACACACATGACATTGTGACTCCCAGATGTCATGGTGGCGGTGTCCTTGAACATATTTTGGAAGTCTACAGAAACTGATGTCCTTCTCTCCTCTGCTCTGTCCGTCCCGACAAGCTGAGAGGAGGCAAAGATGTCCTCCTCTTCCTCCCCGTAGCTCAGCGCTACCTCGTTCTCGTAGCAGAAGGTGCTAGCCAGCAAGCTTTTTGAGGACGTGCACCCCGAGGCGGGAGAAACCACAGAGGAGGTCCGACCCGCTGCCTCGTCGAGCTCTTTGGCGCTGAGGTTAGGAGTTGAGGGCACCTCGTAGGTCTTGTGGAAGCGGGCGTAATCCACCTTGTAGCAGTTGCGGTCCTCATAAATGACGGGCTCAAATCTGTGGCCCCAGAAGATCTCCCTGGAAAGATAGGAGCTACGGAATTGGGTGGTCATGGCCGTGGCCTCCACCATTCCTTCTAGTATCACAACAATCTCAAATTCATCCGTCTCCAGATCAGATCGGCTTAAGGTATACAAGGGACTGTCTTTGTCTATCTCATGGACTATAACCAGCGGGGACACCAGAAACAACCTGTCCGTGCCCTCATCATAGCCCACATTGAGGTCCATCTGCTCCAAGGGGATGAATTCACCTTCCACTGTCACGTAGGACCGGATGAGCTGCGCCCGGACGTGAGCCTCCACGATGTGGCTCCTACGCAGGTTCCCCACCCTCCACATCAGGCATAGCTTGCCATCACGAAGGGCAACGACAGCATTTTTGGAGAAGATGAGTGTCTGGTTCCTCTTCTTTGGCCGAGCCATCTTGGCCATAATGGTGCCAATCATGAAAGAGTCGATGATGCAGCCCACGATGGACTGAACAACCACTGTTATGACAGCCACAGGGCACTCCTCGGTCACGCAGCGCCAGCCGTACCCGATGGTTGTCTGCGTCTCCATGGAAAACAGGAGGGCGCCAACAAATCCTTGGACGTGGAGGATGCAAGGCATCCTTTTTGTTGGTCCTCCTGCACTGTGTGAATACATTCCTCCTGCTGCTAGCCCTTCATTCTTCACTGTGAGAGGCTCCTCAAAGTCCCCATGCGACAGGGAGACGCTGTAAAAGATGATTGCAAAGAAAAGCCAGGAGATGATGAAGCTGGTGCAGAATATAAACAGCAGGTATCGCCAGCGGCTGTCCACACAGGTGGTAAAAATGTCTGCTAGATAGCGCTGGCTCTTCTCCTCCATGTTGGTAAAGACAACATTGCATTGTCCGTTCTTCTTCACAAAGCGGCTCCGTACCTGGCTGGAGCCCCTTGTCAGAACCCTCCCGTTGTAGTTGTTCATACCGCCTTGTCCCCTTGTGCCGGGCACAGCAGCGGAGGCTCCTGACCTCCTCCCTCTCTTTCTGTTGTCTGGTTCTGTGTCACAGTGTAAGGGCACGATGGAGGACGTACGGCCGTTATGGAGATCTAATTTAGAGATCTTCAGGCGCTCCTCCTCTGCTAAGTTGTTTGATACGATGCTGTACCTGTAAGCAGAAAGATGGGGTTAAGAATATCAGCATCCGGTTTGCCTTTCATCTGAGCAGGCCAGTTCATGCTCAACAACTCGAGTCTGACTAGATAGGACAGCTCTGGTCTGAGCAGTTGATACAGCATCCATAGTTGTTAAAGGGGACCTATTATACTCATTTTTGGGCCTTTGTATTGAGTTCTGGACTCCTATAGAGCAGCTACACAAGTTAACCCGCACAGAAAGCTTTCTAGATCTTCCAGACTTTGCGTCTTTTCCTGCAGTGCTTCCTGGGGTTTCCTGTCTCTCGCCTAAACGGTCTGTGTAATTTACTCTACCCCTGGTCCTCTCCAGGTACGCCTCACGCCGAGCCCGCTCCGTTTCAATTGGTCACACTCCCAAGCGCTCTTGAGGACTTCCGGACAGCTGCTGAACCCCGCTTTCTAATTCTGGCGGTACAGAAGTTGATAGTATGGCAGTTTATCTTTTTAAAATGTCATCTTTTGACAAATTACCAGTTCCAGACATCAGTGAGCTTGAAATCTATTAAGTGTTACTTACAGCTTGCTCTTCTGACTCTTCAACACGACCAAGTAACGTTGGAAAGTTGTCAGACATCAGCAACAGTTTGGCGATAGTCCAGCTTTGTTTTGCTAAACAAAATTAGCTTTCCCTCACACCCAAACAAACATTTCCTGGGAGCCATTGCTCAGCGTTGCCCCTTATAAGAAAGTCCGAGTTTTGTGAAGTCAGTGGAACTCGGTGTTAAAAAAAACTGTGAAAGGCAGTGGTACAGAACCATCAAAAACCGCTTTCAGGGCACACTTGCAAATGCGCAAACCTCATTATCTGATGCGTTGGCATTGTTTAACATGAGAATACAACATTGGAACAACATTTCTAAGTCCAGAAAAAAGGAAAAGCATAATATGTCTCCTTTAAGATACAACTGAATGGCTCCATCTGTTTTCCAGTTTGATAGAGGAATGAGGGAGTCCATCAACATCGACAGAACAGAGGGGGAGGTCTACCACACCACCTCTCCAACACATAGAATGCTGTCCTTTCATTGGTTCCAGGCACGTCTGTGATAAACAAATTTCCAATATAGTGGAATATTTTTGTAGTTAGAGCATAGAAAACCTGCTTATGACTTTCTAAAGAGGGTTTTTAATATTATTAAAGCCCTGTAGACATGAATTAACACTCCTTATAGTCACCTTTACCCTGTTGTTATTCTTTGTTTAAAGCACATTGCGCAACTCTTGCTGCAGGGACGAGAGATGCGAGCTAATCAGTTAAGTCTCAAATGTATTTCTTCTAAACTTAAGAAGCCAAAAACCTACCACTTCCACACAAGATGAGAGGAGAACTTGGCAGACATGCTATGGCTGACTTCATGCAGTGTTAAGGTAAGTCAGTGTTTTGTATCATTACTGCAGCCTAGTGACCAGATTACTACATATCACATGAATTTCAATGTTTTGACAAGTAATATATCATAGTCTACCATGAAACAGCAATCATTTATTAATTGATTTCTGAAAAAACACGATATAGTGAGGGAGCGATAGTCGAACCCCGATATTGGGAGGGACGACTGTACTCCAAAATGACTTGCAGAAGTAATTTCACTTTGTCGTAAGTCTAGACAAGCCCTCCTCCCATTGCATAGGTAGGTAGTAAGTTTTTGGTTGCGTATTTTGTCCTTCTTCCACACACCGTTTGTAACATTTTCTTAATTTTAAAACAAATAAATTGCAGGCTAACTGTTTAGCTGGGTAATTTGGCATATGCTAAGAGAGCTGGCTGTCTCATGTCCCTGCGCTGACCCAGCAGCATGCACATTAGTGTTGCGCAATGTGGTATAAAGAAAGCATAATAGGAGTGTAAAGTGACCATAGGGGTGTTATTGCATATCTACAGGGCTCTAATGAAGAAAGTGACAGGAAAAGGAGTCATAAACAGATTTTCTATGCTCCAACTACAAAAATATTCTGTGTGTTCATGCTGAATCCTACTTCCTGGAGGAGGGCTGACTGTATATACATGCAGCTTGAAAAATGCCTTCTTTGTGTATTTTCCTGTGAGAGAAAAATGAAAATGGCCAAGCATTACTTATTGCTGTGACGTTTATTTTAATAGCCTATTTTACCCCAAACAAACTGAATATGCTTGCTTTACCAAAACATTAAAAAAAATGTCGGTATCCACAGCTGACATTTTGTATTTCAGAATGCATTTCTTTCTAGTGTATTAATAACCCAAAACCTGAATGAAGAGCAGGCTTGCAGGCGCCTCATGTGGTCGGGGGTGGGGGGCACCATGTTGGTGACCTCTACTCTACCACTAGCCTGACAACGCAGCTAAAAGCTAGACTGTGACTCAGATTCAATCATCTTACATTATTACTCATTAGTGGTAAGTAGCTATACGTTTGATCATTTTTAAAAAGCGTGTGAGGCATATTTACTTGTAGGACTTAAACCTGTATTGTGGCAGTTGAAGAGAGTGCTGTCAAACAAATCTTGTTATCTTGTCTCTTGCAAGAGGTTAACAGGTCATGGTCTTGTCAAGTTCAGGGACATTCTGGAACCTTCAGCACCATTTATTGAATATTTAGGTGAAGGTATTGAAATAATTTTAGCCTGCATGTATAATTCTGACCCAATTTTTGTTCTTACAAAAAAACTGTAATAAAAGAAAACTATAGTAACAAAGTATCTATAGTAAAAAAAAAAAGAAGCCATTTACAACAAGTAAATATGGGTATACTCCACAATAATACTCCTCATAAAAAAGTAACATTACTGTCATTGAGTCTTTCTCTCTTTTAAGTGGATTACCATTTGGGAAGGTGAGTTGAGTTTAGCTTCATGAGAAGGACAGCTGTCATGGGAGATTATCAGATTATATATCTGAGTCAGTGACACAGCCCATTTTGAGCTGGACCAGTACATAATATACAGACTAAAGTATTAGGGCTAGGGATGCATCTGATATTGGCTTTTTTGCCGATATTCTCCAAATCACAATTTCTGATTCCGATATCAACCAACCATCATCACATACTGTGTCTTTTGTCATGGAATTACCCAATTTGTGGTGACCCACAATATTATTCTAGATATTCACCAAGTGTACTTCTGTTTTCGGGTCATGAGGTTGTTGCGACCATTTAGCTCTCGCTAAAGAGTCGTTGCTTGTTGTTGAGTTGAGCGGAGAGTTGGATAAAGTCGGTACTTTGGCAGCACACCCCAGTTCCAACTGTGAGGAATAACACAGGACCTGCCCGATATTTCCACAAAGCGGCCACACTGGTCGCCTCGGCGACAGCCAGTACGGAGGCCCATAAGCCCATATAAAGCAGTTTTTAAAATCTGTTTTCATTACAGGGAAAAACCCGATACCGATATCTACTGATATTACATGTACATATTGGTCATCCCTAATCAGGAAAGTCACTTTGTGGGTACAGTTTGAGGAAGGCCCTTTTCTGTGTCCCAGTACACAAAGCAAGCTCCATATTGGCAGGTTTGGATGAGTGTGGTGACTTTTGGTGACCTCATAAATGTTATTCTGAATGAATGGACAAAATCTTGACATCCGAGGAGTACAAAGGGCATACCATTTCCATATTTCTTATAGTTTCTCTACCTATAGATGTAATGATTAACACATATATATATATATTGTTATATATACGTATATATTGTTCTCATATCAAGCGCTGTGAGGCTGCAGGCTGGGCAGGAGAAGTCTGTAGGACAGTACAGGATGGCCTTGGCTTTTCTCAGGATCTACTTGCTGCAAATATCCCTCAGCCCCGGGCCTGACTCACCCTGGGCCTGTCTAGGAGGTTGCAGAGTTGCCATTTGCCAATGCCATTCCCATGTGCACAGTTCATGCATCAGTAATGATATTTAGTTGCTTGTTTTGAGAGTTTGATGGTCCAAGCTGCAGATAAAGTCCCACACAAAACACTACCACCCTCACCTGCTGGACTTACTTGTTCCCATGGCAACAGTAATCCCTCATTTGAGGCTAAGGTGGGAGGCCAGACTCTGATTGCCCCCACGAATCAGGCGTCCACCAAGCGAGCAATATCTGGGCCTTTGAGAGCAGCACTGCAAGAAAAGAGACTCAAATTAGCGCCTCCTGTTTGTGGTACTTGTAACTAAGCATGCATGCGTCGCCACGAAGATCACATCAGTCAAGATCTTTTCTTTCCTCATTTAATCCTAATCTGATTTCACCCCACCCTGTGCACGAAGCATCTTTCACGTTGTTTCTGTGCATTAAAAATGTGGATCAGGACTTAATCCTTATTTGATGCTGTCGTGTCTTACAAAATGCTGAGACGGGATTATCTCGTCACAGGGAGCGCTGCCCAGCCTCAGACAGATTGTGTAATTGCACCGTGCTCTTTAAAGAGACAGAAATCCCATAATAAAATCATCCACCATCCATAGTTAGCATTTCCTAGCACTTCCTTTCCGCACAGTTCAAAGAAGTCACATTCGGGTTGTAACATTATTAGAACCCTCTAGACATGAAATAACACCCCTATACTCACTTTCACGCTCGTGTTATTCAATATCGTAGAAGATAAGACATAATATAGACTCACACATGTTAGCAACGGGACATTTCCTTGTTCTTTTTTACTTTGGGTTTCTGTACAGTACTTCCTGCAGTGGCTATTGTCCCATCAATGTAACGCTACTGACCCGTGGGACCAATGTTGAATTCTACAACATCTTTAAATGCCTTGTAGTTGTTTTTTAGTTCATTTGGCCATTTTTATGCATACAATTATTTATTTAGGCAAAACATACATACAATTTGCTAAAATATGATTTTTGTTGTTTTTTTTAATAATAGGTAGCAGTCAACCATGACAGCGTTGATGTATAAATTATTATATTTTGAACAACTGGGATAGAAGGGAGAGACAACTGTATACCTTTCGATATCCTTTTGATACCACCACATACAGTCCGTCTGGTGCAGTAATGTTGTGTGCTTTTTCACTGAATGTTCTGAACTCCTGATTCAATGCCAGTCTTGCATTGATGCTGCCCAAATGTGTCACAGCACAAATGGAGGTGGAGGAAGTGGAGGTACATCAACGTCCCTTTGTTTTTGTCATGCTGGTTGCACACCCCCCCCCCCCTGTTTTCTGTTTACACCCCGCTATCTGCCACATACAGTATAAGTACATTTTCACCAAGTAGGATATCTTACATATAAATGTAATATTTGTGTAGTTAAAAAACCTGTTTACAACCTTCTAAATATGTTTTTTAACATTAGAGCCCCCAGACATTAAATAACACCCCTAGAGTTTCCTTTACAATCTTATTACCCACAGATGTATACAAGAAAAATAAAAGACATAAATAAGATTTGTGCTCATGTCAAGTAATGGCGGGGGTTCAGGATAATTGTGCCTGTTGTGAGATCATTCAAACCTGCTATAAAAGCCTTTTGTTGTTTGTCCTGCACTGTCTTGTCTGTTTTTGCACTGTGTTGTTTCTGCATTGTTTGCACTAGGCTGCACACGATGCACTTTATGTTTTAAGTTAGTCCTTAGTTCTCTTGTCGTGTCGTATGTGAATATATGTTGTTTATGTAGCACCAGGGTTCTGGAGGAACGTTGTTTCATTTCACTATGTACTGCATCAGCTTATATGGTTGAAATGACAAATAAAAGCTACTTGACTTGACTTGTTCCCGCAATCAAGTCAGGCGCTTACGTGTCTGACACGGTACTGACACCTAGTGGCCAGTTTGGAATACTACCTTCAGTTCGTATTTTACTACTTGCAAAATTTGAAGAGCAAAGAGGCAAGGCATCACTGCAATCTGTTCATCTCAGAAATATGAACACAAAATTGGTTTTTGTAGAGTGATTTTCATGCAGAAAGGAATGCAAAGTGCATAAAAATGACAAAGGAAATTGGCAACGAGCAGAAAGAAAAAAGGGGAGGGAACAAACGCCACCTTTATGTTTTGACTTTCTTGAATTCAGTCTTGTTCTTTGCTAATTCTAGACAACGATATAAAACAATGCCGTTCCATTTTTTTACATTTTTTTTGTAGCATATGTAACTCCCAGTGGAGGAGGGGCCCTATAAAATCAAAGGGCACCTCCTTTCCCCTCAGCATCCCGTTTAAATAGATTCCCGTCGTTTTTTTAATTTTTAGAAAAAAAAATTCTGGGTGACAAAAAACATGCACTCTTTTTTTCTAAAAAATTGGCCTTATTCACACATAAAAATCATTTTTCATCTGCGTATTCCTTTATTACTTCTTTGTCTCCTAACTCCTGTCACATTTTTCAAACCAGACCAAGGTCAAAGTGTTCAGTTCGTTCAGGACACACTAACTATCAAGACTTTTAAGACTTTTCCGGAAAAATTCCCACAATCACTGTAACTGAATATTTTCGATGACAATTTTCCCAAAATAATTTATTTGGCACCCTCTACTGGTGGTCAACCACTTAACATGTTTTGTTACT
>QODF01000128.1:493691-503691 GCA_024372805.1 Oostethus manadensis
CCCCCCCCCCCCTGTTTTCTGTTTACACCCCGCTATCTGCCACATACAGTATAAGTACATTTTCACCAAGTAGGATATCTTACATATAAATGTAATATTTGTGTAGTTAAAAAACCTGTTTACAACCTTCTAAATATGTTTTTTAACATTAGAGCCCCCAGACATTAAATAACACCCCTAGAGTTTCCTTTACAATCTTATTACCCACAGATGTATACAAGAAAAATAAAAGACATAAATAAGATTTGTGCTCATGTCAAGTAATGGCGGGGGTTCAGGATAATTGTGCCTGTTGTGAGATCATTCAAACCTGCTATAAAAGCCTTTTGTTGTTTGTCCTGCACTGTCTTGTCTGTTTTTGCACTGTGTTATTTCTGCATTGTTTGCACTAGGCTGCACACGATGCACTTTATGTTTTAAGTTAGTCCTTAGTTCTCTTGTCGTATCGTATGTGAATATATGTTGTTTATGTAGCACCAGGGTTCTGGAGGAACGTTGTTTCATTTCACTATGTACTGCATCAGCTTATATGGTTGAAATGACAAATAAAAGCTACTTGACTTGACTTGTTCTCGCAATCAAGTCAGGCGCTTACGTGTCTGACACGGTACTGACACCTAGTGGCCAGTTTGGAATACTACCTTCAATTCGTATTTTACTACTTGCAAAATTTGAAGAGCAAAGAGGCAAGGCATCACTGAAATCTGTTCATCTCAGAAATATGAACACAAAATTGGTTTTTGTAGAGTGATTTTCATGCAGAAAGGAATGCAAAGTGCATAAAAATGACAAAGGAAATTGGCAACGAGCAGAAAGAAAAAAGGGGAGGGAACAAACGCCACCTTTATGTTTTGACTTTCTTGAATTCAGTCTTGTTCTTTGCTAATTCAAGACAACGATATAAAACAATGCCGTTCCATTTTTTTACATTTTTTTTGTAGCATATGTAACTCCCAGTGGAGGAGGGGCCCTATCAAATCAAAGGGCACCTCCTTTCCCCTCAGCATCCCGTTTAAATAGATTCCCGTCGTTTTTTTAATTTTTAGAAAAAAAAATTCTGGGTGACAAAAAACATGCACTCTTTTTTTCTAAAAAATTGGCCTTATTCACACATAAAAATCATTTTTCATCTGCGTATTCCTTTATTACTTCTTTGTCTCCTAACTCCTGTCACATTTTTCAAACCAGACCAAGGTCAAAGTGTTCAGTTCGTTCAGGACACACTAACTATCAAGACTTTTAAGACTTTTCCGGAAAAATTCCCACAATCACTGTAACTGAATATTTTCGATGACAATTTTCCCAAAATAATTTATTTGGCACCCTCTACTGGTGGTCAACCACTTAACATGTTTTGTTACTGTAACATATATTCCACATAATGGCATGGCTCAGGAGCTAGAGTGGTTGTTTTTTCAACGTGATGATTGCTGGTTCTATCCTTGGTTGTTGTCCAACATTTCTAGTTATGCTGTTTTTTTATAGCCCCACATTTCCCAACCGCTTTAGGCCATTCCAACATCAAACTGTTTAGCTCATCCATTCTCATAAAATAATAAATAAACGTAGGCTCTATGTCATGACTCGCTTCAAAAATCCCATATTTTTCATGAATTAATGTTCTTTGTGGCATTTATCCCATTGAAAATAAATGGACAAGTTTAACGTCGTCCCCTATTGGTGCAAATTAACTTTGCATTTAACATTACTTTACTGCCTGCTGGCATGGCTCAGGTGGTAGAGCGGTTGTTTTCCAACCTCACGGTTGCTGGTTCAATCGTCAGTTGGTGACTAGATTTCCGGGCACATCTGTAGGATTTGTTAGGAAATAAGCGTTGCATGACTATACTGTATGTGTCTTCATCAAGAAGGATGATAATTATGACGACTAGTTTAATACCCATGTGACATACCGATGACACGCATTATGTGATACTAGGTGGTTGTGCAAAGTAAATCATTGGTACATCTAGTAGACCACTGGTATTTAACAACTATTAGGTAGTAAGTGGTAATTTTATATGAATAAATCAATAGATTTTGTCTCGCAATATGAAAATCCCAACACACGGAAGTCCCTATCTTGAGGTTCCACTGTAGTAAAACACTATTTTTTGTGTTTTTTTTACGTGCCTGATGAAATATATATATATATATATATATATATATATAATCTGTTGTCGTTGAATCACAGGCCACTTCATTAGGCACACCTACACGCTTCCAATGAGTCCAACTGGTACAAGTGCTCTTGCCGTTGCAGTGAGTGTCAGGCTGCGCTGTTTATGAAATGATTGTTTACCTGATCAGCGCACACACTCCAACATGTTGTTTAAAAGCATGCCTTCGCATTACTAGCTTTGTTGAAGCATGTTTTCTGGTCAGTGCATGTGCTAAAGCTGATGTTGGCAGATGTTTCAATATTTAATATAGCATTAAGATGACTAATGAAGTATTGTCATACCTTTCCTGGATTTAAGTGACGAAGAAATGACATATTGTGACAAACTCCATGAGCTTTATGGCGCGGAAAGATTTGTCTCATCTATACGTTCTTATGGTTATTATACTTGTAGTTGGCCCGACACTTCCCATGATGCGCAAGCTTGTATTCTGACGCAGTTCTGTTCTACGTGTAGAGAGACTGATGGGAGGGCTAAACTCCCGTGCTCCATGTGGCTATATCAATTCACAGCAGCACAATCTAAAAACATAATTTTACAGGAATACTAAAAAACAGCCAACAACAGCAATGGAAAAATCATCATATTAAGAAAAAAAAGAGAAACTTGTAATTCTTGTAATTTTAAGAGAATATTGTTGTAATACGAGGAAAAAAATGTGGTTGTGCAAAAACTTGAATAAAGTTTAAATGTTATGGGATAAAGTCATTATTACAAGAAGAAAGTTGAAATAGTTGGAAAATGGAAAAAAATGATGTAATTTTATTAGAATAAAGTAAAAAATATTAAGAGAAAAGTGGAAAATTTACAAGAACTAACTATTATGAGGAAAAATAATATTAAGCAAAAAATCAATTTATTAAAAAGTTGTAGTGTTATGAGAAACGCACAAAATAAAATAAAGTTTTAACTTTTGAAAGATAAGGTTGGAGAAAAAAGTCAAAATATTATGGGAATAAAGTCTTTTTTTATTTTTAAATTAAATTTAAATTTTTATTTTATTTTAATTTTTTTCAAATTTACCAAAATTTTATAAGATTGTTTAAATATCTGGAAAAAAAACAAATACAAAATAAAACAAGAGCAAAAATTACTAATGATACTGTTAAACTGTGTAAAAAAAAAACGTCAAATGAAAAAAAAGACTGAAGTTACTAATAATAAAAATACACTTTCTCCAAAAAAAACCCCAGCAAAAATTGAATTAAAGACCAAAGTTAACAATACATTTCTAAAAAAAAAAAAACAGCAAAAATTGAAAACAAATATTGATGCTACTAATACTAATACACTTCGTCATAAAACAAAACAGCCAAAATGGAAAAAAGAATGACATTAATACACTGTCAAAAGAACACCAGCAAAAATGGAAATACACACTGAATTTACTAATAGTACTAATTTGACTTTTTAAAAAAAACAGCAAAAATGGAAAAAAATACTCAAGTTACTACTAATACAATTTCTAAAAAAAAAAACCCAGGAAAAATGAAAAACAGATTGTAGTTACTAATACCCTTTCTCCAAAAAAACAGCAAAAATGCCCCCAAAAAAGACTGTAGTTGCTAACAATACACTTTCTCAACAAAGAAAACAGCAAAAATGGAAAAAAAGGACAGATTAATATTACTAATACACTTTCTCACAAAAACAGCAAAAATGGAAGCCGAGATGCATTTTTAAGAAACAATATAACTTCTTAGCATTTGTTGCTTTAGAAAATATCCATGTTGCCTTTGCATCTTTTTATTTTTAGGATGTGGCCCTCGCTGGAAAAAGTCTGGACACCCCTATATTCTTTCATCCAGGTCTTGAATATACTCACCCTATGGTGGATCTTTAGTTGGAATTTCAGTTCCTTGTGACTCCAAACTTCACTTCTCAGAAACCCCTCTGGCACAATCCACAGCAACTATCCACCATGTTTAGATTTCTGTGGTGTGTAAGCTAGCCTTCCCTTCTTTCTCTCTTTTTCCTTTCATTTAGTGCTTCGCTCTTCATCACTCTTTCACGGTTCCTTCCTTTTAATCCGTCATTGTCCTCCTTTGCAGATAATGTAATCCTGGCCGTGTGCTGGCCGAGGCTGAAACTGCTGTGTCAATATCTGCCTTGTGCACAGCATGGGATGGCGATGGAGGTGGTGAGGGAGAATGTCAACTAAAAGGTGCACTGTGAGCATGTGTAGGTGTTGAAAATGACCTGATTTGTGTGAATACAACCGGGCTCATGCTGCTACAGGTGAATGACGGGCCAAATACAAGGGCATGTATTTATTTAATATTTTTAAAAGACATGTGCATTAGAAAAATATCTTTTTTTCTTCCCTTTTTTTACGTTTTCAAGCGGTCCAGCGTCGTTTTTTTCTGCTGCCTTTGTGCTGCTTTGGGCTCCCACTCACATTCGTGATTAGTCTACATTGGATGTCACGAAGGGGCCATAATAGCACTTTGGCGTGAACATCATTAGCGGACTGTGAAGAGGTAGTGTAGGTAATGTAATATTGTAATACCCCCACCCCGTGGGTGGGGGTATGGAGGATGGTGGTGAAAATATTGTCATGAGCGCTCTTACACGTGCATTTTAATCAACATGCTTTTCCATAGTAATAGAAGTGATGCCGTGCATTACATTACATCATCACCTGCTATTGCACGGCGTCACTGTTTTCCAAAAGCTGTTTCTTGGTTTAAAATGGCCTAATAGTCAAAACACATGCATATCTAAGCACATTTTATGCTTTTTTTAAGCATAAAAGTGGCTAAATGAAGTAAAATACAAATATAAGGCATTGTGATGTCGTATTCTACCCTGGTCACTAGGGGTCAGTAACGTTGTTGTAATGTTTAGTGAGACACACAAGCACCAGACTTGATCACCGGAACAACAAACTTTTGGTTGAAGGTTTGAAATAAAAGGCCGAATAAAACTCAACTCTGAACTCACAACATCACTTGTCCTGTCCGCCACTCAGCCCCCCCACCATTTATAGCAACATACACAAGCAAGTCTTAAATGGCTTATTTTCTCTTGTTATGGCTACTGTATTGGATAATTAGAGTGTAAAGGTGAAATATAAGGCTGTTATTTCATGTCAAGAGCCCTCTAATAATGTTAAATTCCCCATTTAGAATGTTAACAGATTTTTTATGCTCCATTCATAAATAAGGAATCCTACTTCAGGGAAATTCACTTATCCCAATTGGATCTGGAACCAATTAGCCGTGATAAACGAGGTATTACCTTTTAAAATGTCAGTGTCAAATCCGTACCAACATGAATTTGACTCGGTATTGGATCGGAAAGAGTCAGTGGCATTGCACATCACTACTCTCGTTTGTTTTGTCTTATAAGTCAGCAGGTTATAGATAGAAGACACTATACTGTATCTATATATCTATAATATATACTCATCCAAAGGCCCCTCATTCTTCCCTCTCCCATTAAGTGTCATATCTTCTTTTTTTAACACCTCCTCTGAGTGGGCATGTAGGTGTAAATCTGCAAATATGCCAAATTCTAAGAGGAGGAAGAAGGGGGTGGCAAGAGATGTGCAACCTGCAAATAGCGCCAACAGTGTGGTGTACAGTAAATAAGCATGGAGGTAGAACAGAAAATTAAGACTTTTTCCGGGAAACCCTGCAGGTCTGCTCTACAAAACAGCAGTTTACACACAAATATTCATTCAATCATTTTCCATTGCTGTGGGCGAGCTGGAGCCTATCCCAGTGTTAATTTCACATGTATCCGCACAAATATTGAGACAAAGCGTTGATTGTCGCATAAACAAACGTGTTGAAAGGTAGAGAGAACATCAGCTTTAAGCACCAATTGAGATGGGCCAGAATGGTTGAACTGGTACATTATATGAGCAATAAGAGAGGCACGGGATGATGGGGGAGACCTGACTGTGTGCATATATAAATAGAAGCTAATCAGGCCTGGGTGTCGAATTAATTCCCATAACCTTTAGCTTAGTCTCTGGGTCAGCTCGGTCCACAAAATGTCCTCTACAGTCAGTACATTATTTTGGATTGGATAAACGAGCCAGTGGGGAATAAAAAACAATATGAAACATGCCCCTTTTGTTGTATTTTATGAACAAAAAGATGAATAACAGGACACAATTGTATATGTTTGTATGGATTAGCAGCGCCAAATGGACTGAAAGTTAAATCATGCTAAACGCACATGCACAAATGTCTGAAAATCTATTTGCACAACACTTAAATTAGTTACCCCAATTGATGCGCTATTTTTGACAGCCCAATTTGTTTATGAATCCAACATATTTTTATACTAGGAGCATAGAAAAACTGTGTACGACCTTCTAAATATGGTTAACATTATCAGAGCCGTCTGGATCTGAAATAACACCCCTATAGTCAACTTTAAACAAATATAGACATAACAGAAAAACCCGCTATAAGACATAACAGAAATAAGATATATCGTGAGCAATATAAGCTCACACATGTTAACATTGGGTGACTTCCCTGTTCTTTTTTTACTTCCTGTTCTGTATAGTGCTTCCTGAGGTGGCTGTTGTCTTGCCTACGAAAGTACCGGTACAACTACGAGGTCGTTTGAGCAAGTATTCCCTGGAGCCGGCATGCCAGGCCAGGCCAGGCCAGGCCAAGCCAGGCATGTGGCGGAACAACTCGGCAACCTACTGCTGTGGCAGCTGGCATAAATAGGCCTAATTGCCAATCTGTCACAGGTGTGTCTCCTAGGCCCGCCTCTACTCGGCACTTGGGTAGGCTAGGCATGAGAAAAAAAAAACAGTGAATGCCCAGAAAAGAGCAATAACACAAAAACACAAACAAACACACAAAAAAGAACCTAACATATATTTGTAAAAAAAAAAAAAACACAACATTTGCCTAATTATGCACACTTTGACTACCAATATCTATAAAATAATGCCCTATTCAACCATGAAGCAGCATGATTTATCAATTTATTTTTGAAAAACTGTGACCGAAGAAAAACGCAAAATTTGAAGCGGCGACAAATAACCAACAAATCTCCCCACGGCCATCATTTTTTGGGACAGTGTTTGTTTTAGTGTATATGGGTATTTTATATAGATTTTGTTATTTTAGCCACTTTTTGCACTGCAGAGTATAAAAATATCTTATGTAACGTCACTGTGTGCAAACAGTGCTAAATGTGGCGACATCCCAAACCCTCTTGGCGACCTCGTACTGTAGTGATGGCAAAATCAAAACAGTGTTTTGGTACGAAGCGAAACCTTGGCGGAACTTGTGCTTCCAAACGCTGTTCCCAGGTCTGTATCAGAAGGACGATGTCACGTGACTGTTCCATTACCCCAATTGTTTTGAAACGTCACGTTTTTTGTTTCAGCATGTGAATATGATCACTAATAAAACGCAATAATAAATAAAATCCTATAATTACTGTATGAAAATGCCTATTAAATGTAATAAATGCAATGTGGGTCCAAACAAATCATTTAAGTCATCGAGTTATATTGAGAAATGATCTATTTCAAAAGGCACCATTAAAAACTAACCAAGAATCCACAGCAAAAAAGCTCTTTTGTACTTCTATACATATTTGGGGGGTTAATCATTTTCTCTCTCTCATATTATTTCTCTCTGATGGCGTCCAGTACAATTACATACTGATTGCTAATTGTGAAAAGTAGGTGATGACAGACAGCCAATAGCTATTTTCCTTACTGGGGAGTTGGCAACAGTGCTCTACTGTTTGAATGATATTTTACAAATGGCCACCAGATGTCGCTGTAGGGAGGCGTTTCGAAAGTTTCAAAAACGCGATTCTTTTTCTTAATCACTTGTTTCTAATGATTCGATCGTTTGGAATGTTCCATTTCTGCCGCCCCTACTTTGTAGTTCAGTTGTTTGTCTACGAATAAAGCCACTCGTCCACTTTTTCTTATTCCAGCTATTTTAATAGTTGATTTCGTATCAAAATCTGTCTTTCTCAGCATCAATTTAAAGTTCTGGAGTTACGATTACCCTAAAGGGTTCCTTGAATTGCCTTATGATATTGTTAATTTAGTTTGCATACACGCGCCTGTTGACAAATAAAGATAACATGGGACCTTCAAACAAGAATAAATGAATAAATTGTACATTCAAAGTCAAATATACTATAGAGAAAATTATATTCTATAATTAAGTACTCGTTTTTCCTCGATTGACAGAACATTATCAGCGCACCTTAAAAAGTTCCAACGGATGTTTTCCTTGTTGTCACTTTCCCAAACGCATCCATAAATAAAAGACAACAGACCTTCAAAATAAAACTACAACTCACTTTTAGGTGAGTTAAAATGAACCGCGCCGCCTTTTGCTTTGAAAACGTAACCGGAAACGCTATGTTTGCTACAATGCACTTTTACCATTCGGGAGCTGTCAGCCACGTCACCTCCTTTGTGACTACTTTCTTTTGAAAAACACCTCCACGCACCGGCGCGCCTCGTCAGTCCGAGCTTGTCAGTTCGGGTTTTGCTGAAAGCCGACGTTCTGTATCTCCGGGCCGCCCGATTTGAAGTCCCCGTAAAGAAAGTTGGAGGAGTGCGTGGGCTCTTCTCGTCGCTCCCATTAACCGAACTTAGTCGGCCCGGCGTTTTAACGGAACCAGAACCGACATGAACGTGTTCCGTCTGGCGGGCGACATGTCGCACTTGGTGGCCATCATCATCCTGCTGTTGAAGATATGGGGATCCAAGTCGTGTGCAGGTAGGTTTTTAGGAGCCGCTGCAAGATCGCGCAGCCTCCCAAATGGCAACGTGGGTTGGATTTGCGCCAAAGTGGAATAAGAATTTCAGAAAGTGGAGTAATGTGGATGTAGGCGTGGGTGCTACGTGGCGTTGCTGGCTGAGGCTTCCTCCTCTGCAATAATTGCACTTTTCCATACACAGACGTTTGAACTTTGATAACAAACTTGGCCTTAATGTCTGCTTCCACTATCTGTGTGTGTGTGTGTGTGTGTGTGTGTGTGTTTGCAGGCATTTCCGGAAAGTCTCAGGTGCTGTTTGCGGTCGTCTTCAGCACCAGATATCTTGACTTATTCATCGTTTTCATTTCTCCTTACAACACTGTCATGAAGGTAAGGCGCTACATCCTAAAGCACCGGTGGCCAAAGAGCGGCCGCGGGGCAGTTCGTGACCCGCAGATTGTTTTGCATGGGCCCGCGGGGGCGGTGGAAACGTTCTGAATGCAACCAAACCGTGCAAATGATCAGACAAAACGCAGCAAGATCAGAGACGACTGCAAAAGAAACGGCAGAAACGCACACAAAACCTTTAAAAGAACCCCACCGCACGGGAGAAACGTTGCAAGGTGAAAGGTTGCCGGGTTATCGGGGGAGCCAGACTTATGCTAACTTTAGCTACATGTTACGCTAAGAAAAAATGTACCCAACCAAAAGTCATCCAACTTCTTTTTGGGCGTCCCGCTTCGTGTCCTTATTGAATGATATACCTTGGCGTTCTCTCATGCCGTTGTTTTTGTGTTTGTTGCACGTTGCACTTTAGATTTGGGCCACACAAAAATATACACAAATACTGTAATCCTTCATTAATTGCGCTTAAGTGGTTCCAGACCCGACCGTGATCAGTGAATTTCCACAAAGATTCCTTCTTTATAAATAGAATATTGTCGTAGTTACAACATATACATGTTTATGACCTTCTAAATATTGATTTTAACATTGTTAGAGCCCTCTTGGCTTGAAATAACACCACTATAGTCACCTAAATACTTCTATTAACCAATATAGTAAACATAAGATTAAAATAAAATGCCATTTAGAACATAATTAATACA